>JASVEL010009383.1:0-194246 GCA_032618575.1 Nicotiana noctiflora
AATGAAGATAGAGTAAACCTTGGAGATCAAAGTTCCAAATCACAACAGAGACAGACAAACAAAAAATACTAGGTGATCTCTTCTCATCTTCCTAAGCCTTGGTGTCAGGGTAACCCGATACCTGTGTTGGTGAGAAATAGAAAATACCTGAAGGAATAGTTGAGGTGCAGCACTCAAGCTAATCCAAACACCACCGTCATCAAAAGTAAAGTTGGGAAAGTAACTAAATTTCACTGTGAGCACCTTCAGAGCACTTAGAATCCACAGTCAAATCAAAAACTACACCTCAATCTCATTAACTAGGTCACACTACAAACCACAACACTTTCATTTTTTAAAGGGATCAAAAATACCTTCATTAATTCAAAAAGTGCTATATCAAGATCCAAAAAGTAAATGCAACAACCTGAAAACATATTTTACTGGACATGAATCATGGTGAGAACAAGGGAAAGAACATATTTACCATGATTGGTGTCTTAGTCATAGCCCAAACTTCTACTGGTGCATCACGAAACAAAATCAAAAGGTACCTACATAACAGGAAACCACTTTTAGGCTTAAAAGATTAGAGAACATTCAAAGAATTTTATCAGCTCAATGAGACATATGATAAAAAGGACATAGAGGAAGATGTGGAACAAAGAGAACACACATGGTGAGTCAGTCAAAGTATTTTGGAACAAAGTAAATCATTAACTAGAAACAATCACTCATATCACAGGTCTGTTGAGAGCAAAGAGGAATTCAGTACCCATTCGGTAGATTCTACAACAACAACAACAAACCAAGTTTGATCCCAACAGGTGGGGTCTGGGGAGGGTAGTCGTACGCAGATCTTACCCCTACCTAATGCAGGTAGAGCCATTCGGTATATTCTAACTAGCATAAATCAAGAGTTTCCTCAAAATTACCTTCTCAAGCAGTTATGCTGCTCTTAAAAGATTACTAAAGTCTTCAGTGCTCCGGATGGGTTTAGGAATGGAAGAAGAGGGTCAGTCATGGGGCAATCCGGGAAAACAACCTCCCCAACTCCCGACTCCAAATTTTTCTTTACAAACAATGCAAAGGAATTACCAATCGGAAAATAATGCAAAGGAAGTGGTATATGGGCACAAAGCTGTTATTTGACTAAAAAAAACAAATAAAGAAAAGAAAAGAGTGAATTTTGTATTAAAACTATTTGAAGTGCATCAGCAATGGAGAAACAAAACTTTGTGGGAAGGAGGAAGAGATTCACTTATTTGTCTCTCCACATTTCTTTTAAAGAAATTGTTTTGTATTGTATAATTAAGAAAAAAAGTTCCATGTTTCATAAGTCAATAACACTAATGTTCTTACATTCACGAGGTGGCAGATGCATCCATGATATACTGAGATCCCATTACACGTAAAATGGGTGCCACATTGTCTTTCCTAATGTCAAATAGAATGTCCGATTGTCTTTTCAAATGTCAAATAAAATGTTCACAATAATAAACATAGTACATAAAAATCTAATCTCAAAATCACGAAAACTCTTTGGAGCTTGGCCAACTAAATTTCAAGATTTCCCATTCCCTAGCACGTGCATGCCTCTAATAAATGAAACGGTATAATCCTTCAGCAAAGCCTAACTGCTCCTGGTCATAAAGAGTAAAGATCTAGCTAATATTACTGCATCGGGGAAACAAAAGCAATTCATCTTTTGATGCACATAATATCTACAGGATGACAAATGCACCTGCCAGAAGATGAGGCCCTTAAAGCTCTAATAGGTGCTCGCTCTGGCTTCTGTAGAACTCGAAAAGGTCGATTGAGTCCACTTCGAAGACATGTCACAACGAGCCTATTGATGTAGCCACCTGCTTTTTCTGTACCCTGAAGTCCAAATGAAGATTCCATGTAAGGACATTCTTTTTTATATAAACACAAACTAATGGGTCTACCGGAAACAGCCTCTTTGCCTTCTTAAAGACAGAGGTAAGGTTCGCGTACACTCTACCCTTCCCAGACCCCACTTGTGGGATTACACTAGGTGGTTGTTGTTGTTGTTGTATATATATAAACTAATGAATTTCCCTGTGCTTCGCGGGGTTGCAAAGTACCCAAATCTTACAATAACCAAAAAAAAAGGAAAAGGGGTTTTCGGAAAATTAAAAATATCTTCAATTTTTCTTCTCTAAACATATAAGTTTATAATTCAAAGCAAAGGTAATTCATAAAACAAGAATTTTCAAATATTAAACCAAAAAGTCAGGTCAAAGCATAACTGTAAGTGAAAACAAAAAGAAGTAGCCACAACATCACAACAACAAAAAGCCAAATGCAAAAGTGTTGAAACTGCTCTTGGATTAAAAAAAGAAAAGGTTTTCACAACAATTGAACTACAAAGAAAAATTAAACAAAACTAGCCCACAAAATATTACACTACAAAATTTTAGCAATTTTAACAGGTGGATATCAATATCAACCTCACTCTCAACTAAATACGTACTGTAAATACTTGTGTGTGTAACAGTTGGCTTGGATATATTCGTTTCAAGAAAATCATAAGAACAATTTGACAAACTTAAAAGAAAATTCCTCACATTTTGATACAACAAAATCTAAACAATTTAAAGGTAAAAAGACGCTTAGGCCAGCCCCAGGGCTTTGGTCTAGTCGTAAGAGCGCAATGCATGATGTGAGGGTTACGCGCACATCACGGGTTTGAAACTTACCGCAAACAAAAGCTTGGTATTTTAGCAAGCCTGGTAGAGGAGTGGTCCATTATCTATGAGTTTCGAACCATGCACCACTAGCACTCAGGGATTTCTTGATCATCAAAAAAAGAACTCTTAGCTTAGCACTCAGCATTTGATTTTCAAAATATAAAATTAACCTATATGGTTTCCTAGTAGCACTTTTGAAACAAGTATAGACACATAATTTTTACCCTTCATTCCCTTCTCAATTGATGTATTCAAGTATCTCTTTAAGAAAAGAGGTCCTTCTAAGATCTTCAGTCGTCAAATTCAAAGAAGTTGATACTAATTTGTATTTACTATCAACATTTAATTTTGTTTTGAAAAAAAAAAGATTATTTCTTTTAATTCCTTTTTACATAAATCCGTATTTATTCAAAAGATGTTACTTGTGATGAGAGTATATGCAAACAGAAAACAATTATGCAGTGGGAGATTCCTCAGAGATAGAAATGCTAAAGAAGCCACTCAACAAGTAGAGTAGAAGATGCAAACACATTGTTTTATACTTGGAGATAGTGAATTTTTCGCTGTACATGTTGGTCACCTGTGAGTACGAGAAAGAAACCAGCCGGGAATTGCCAAGCCACCTTAATCCCCTGACAACACTGTTATGGACTGCAAAACTAACGGTGACAGCGTTGGCAGAAACATCAATCACATCTATTGTACCACTTTGAGTTCCCACAGCAACCAGCGGAACAGCAACAGCTGGAGAGTTTCCTCCACCTTCATGATTGTAAGCTATTTAGTGGCAAAAGCAGCAGCACTACCTCCTCCAAAATCTTGATAAATTTATAGAATACAAACAAAAGCAGCAGTTCAAAAATATACTTACGTCCCAAAGTAGCAGTCAAAGAAGGGGAAGGCACGGCTAGCATAGTCACTGCTGAAGAAAGAAGATGAAGCTGTCCCACTAGACTAATCTGCAATCATGAACTGACCTTCAGCTATAGGGAAAAAATCTACAAAAGAAGAAACTAGTTTATAAATCATTTATCTAAGAGCCCATGATGACATGCTTCATTTTTTTTCCTGTCAGCCAATGAAGGGACCTCCACCCCAGCAAGAATGACCAGAATGAATATTTTCTCCAATATTTGTGCAGGTATAAAATAAAAAGGTATACTTTGTAAACTAAAACCTATTTCTCAACTGTAAAAGAACAAGGAATAGAACCAACTCTTTCGGTTGACATGGAAGCCCAATCAAAAGCTCACACAACTCAAGTAACTGGGACACCAAGTCTTGAATTGTACATTACTGTTGTGCATAACTATAAATAGGTTGATTCATTTTAATCCTTGCACGTAATCAATAAGTCCAATATAATTATCTGTATGTTGCATGCACCTTTTTTTTTATAAGGTAAATTGTATTAATCAAAAGGGGGAGAACTCTCGTATACTATACCAAAAAGTAGAGAATTTACATCAAGACATAATTCTCTACAAAAGACGCCCACTCTTCTATACAAATAGGGGCTATATGAGTGCACCAAAAAGCGATCAAAGATAAAAGACTATTCTTAAGATGTGAAAAAAGAGACTTTATCCCCTCAAAAGCGCTCCTATTTCTCTCCCCCCAAACTATCCACATGAGAGCTAACGGGGCGCACTTCCACGCCTTTTGCTTTCTTCTTCTGCCGAAATCGGCCCAACTATATAGCATTTCCTTTACAGTGCTTGGCATCACCTATTGAACACAAAAAAGGTTCAGGATCGCCCTCTACAAAGCCAAGGACACAAGGCAATGCAACAAAAGATGATCTAACTTCTTCCCCTGAGCTTTTACACATATAGCACCAAGTAACAAGTGTAATTCCCCTCTTTCGCGGATTCTCAACAATCATAATCACTCCCCTCGCCACTAGCCATGCAAAAAAGCACACCTTCGTGAGCGCCTTAGGAATCCAGATCGAGGAGTATGGAAAAGAGGCATCCTCCTCTCTCACCAATATACTCTAGTAAAAGGACTTTACGGTGAACAGACCATCACCACGCAAACCCCATCTCCAAGAATCACAATATGGATAAGGCATGTCTTGCCCATATAGCAGTGTCAACAAATCTCGGAGCTCCTCCAATCTTGCATGTTCCTTCTAAATGAGAGGTCCCATACAACCCTCTCCCCCATGCTCCTTACGAATTTGTTGGACCACCAATTCCTTCTGGTTTGAAATTTGAAGATGTGGGGGAAGGAGACCCTCAGAGTATCCTCTCTACACCACCTATGATTCCAAAAGCTAATTCTCCTTCCATCTCCCACCCTGTAAGAGATGTTGTCACCAAAAGATTCCCAATTTTTTATGATGCTCCTCCACATGCCACACCCGAAAGGTGTTGTGATTGCCTTGGTCCTCCAACCTCCTTCGTGGAATCGTACTTTTCTACTATGATCTCCCTCCATAGAGCATACTCTTCTACCCCGAATCTCCACATCCATTTCTCCAACAAAGCTCTGTTGAATATACTAAGATCTTTTACTCCAAGTCCACCCCACTTCTTTGGGGGAGTGACTATCTGCGAATTCACTAGATAATACTTTCTAGTTCCATCTGCTGCATCCCAAAGAAAATTCCTTTGAAGCCGCTTCAGTTTTCTGTGATGCTCACAGGAGCTTGCAATAGGGACAAGTAATAGGTGGGTATACCCGATAAAGTGCTTTTAATGAGCACTTCCTTTTCGCCTTTTGACAAGTACCCTTTTTGCCAGCCTACTAATCTTTTTTCAACCCTTTCAATCACTGAATTCCAGACCGTAGTATCCTTATACGAAGCACCCAATGGGAGACCTAGGTAAGTAATGGGAAGGGAGCCCACCTTACATCTGAGAACCAGTGTTGGAAATAGCGCTCGCTACAGCGCTAAAGGCGTGTAGCGACGCGAGGCGAGCAGGTAGCGCCACACAGGCCCTGTTGCATTGCGATCCAGAATAGCGAGCGCCTCTGCCTCTGTTGCGAGAGGCGAGGCGGGCGAGTGGCGAGGCGAGGCGTTGCTATTTTGTTTATAAGTCAAAAATTAAAAAGCTAGCGTGATTTATAGTAAACAAATTAGGGCTTGGGTATCTGTACGACAACAATACCCTTCTTCCCCTCTTCTTCTTCCAATGATCAACAAATTAGGGCTTAAGTTCTGCGGTTCTGCCTCCTCTTCTTCTTCCAGCGACGACACCAGGTATGTTTCTTCTTCTCCTTTCTTTCTTATTTCTTATTTCTTTCTTCTTTCTTCTTTCTTCTTTCTGCCTAGCGACCAGCTCTGTTTTTCTTTCTTTCTTCTTTGCTCTGTTTTTCTTTCTTCTCTTTGCTCTGTTTTCATCTTTCTTTCTCTGTTTTTCCAATTTCTTCTTTCTGCCTAGCAACCAGGATATGTCAATTTTTTTTCCAATATCCAAAACCAAGCAGAGGCTAAGTTTGCTAAGTTTTGTGTCTCTGTTTTTTCAATTTTTCCAATTTCTCAGTTTTTCCAATTTCCAGTAACTTCTGTTCTGTCTCTGTTTTCTTTATTTTTCTCTGTTCTTTTCACTTTTTTGCTTAAATTATTTTTATATTGTGTTATATTGATTTGTTGCTCTATTTTTCTTTAAAACAGCGTTGAGTGATATATTTATTAAGTATCTATTGAGTCTTTAATTTTTGAATGATATATTTATTAATATATTATTATTATTGAGCTTTTAGTTATATGTATATAGTATTTTATATTTTTGTATAAATTGTCGCCTCACATCAAAAAGGCGAGCGCTACGCTGCGCGCCTCTCGCCTCAGTGACGCGGGCCCTCGTCGCTATTTGTCGCCGCGCGCTGTCCAAAACACTGCTGAGAACATAAGACAAAGCATCAATGTTGGCAACCTCACCCACCGGGAAAATCTCACACTTGTCGAGGTTCATTTTAAGACCTGATACTATCTGAAACCACTGCAGGACCTGATTCAGCTAGGTCAACAGATCCATATAGGCATCACGGAAAACCAGGGTGTCATCTGCAAAAAGCAAATGAGACTCTTTGGGCACTGGGCGCCCCGATCGGAGCTGAGAATCCTCTCAAGAAGCCTCCGCCCGCCGCATGATCCATCATTTTACTCAAAGCATCCATCACTAGAATGAATAGCACGGGGGATAGGGGGTCTCCTTGCCTGAGACCCCTGGAGCTGCCAAAGAAACCACTCGGACTACCATTAACCAGGACATAGAATATGACTGAGGAAATGCAGAACTTGATTCATCCCCTCCATCTTGCCCAAAACCCCATCCGCATCATAATGAAATCCAGGAACTCCCAATTGACATGGTCGAAAGCCTTCTCAAGGTCCAACTTGCATAGTAAGTCGGGATCTCTATCTTTCTTTCTGGAGTCTACAAGTTCATTTGCCACCAAAGCGCCATCCAGGATCTGCCTACCTTCCACAAATGCATCTGGGAGGACGAAACAGACACGTCAAGAACCTTCTTGAGTCTATTGGAAAGCACTTTAGAAATAATCTTGTAAATGCTCCCCACGAGACTAATAGGCTTGTAGTCACTGATACAAGATACACCTTCTTTCTTAGGCACAATAGTAATAAAAGAAGCATTGATACTTCTCTCGAAAACACCATTCTTCCATCAACTCTCCCTTGATGGTGTCCCAACAGAGCTGGAAGAAGGCCAACGAGAAACCATCAGGTCCTGAGGCCTTATCACCAGCATAACTCGACACAACCTCGTGCATCTCCTCCTCCTCGAAATCCCTTTTTTAGCCACTCGCTGTCCCCCTCACCTATGTGGTTGAACTCTATTCACCCCAAAGTCGGCCTCTAACTAACTTCCTCTTTGTATAAGTTCTCATAAAACCCCACTATCGCCCCTTTTACCTCTACCTCAATCCTCACCCCATCCACAACTAAGGACTCTATGAAATTTCTCCTTCGATTTGCAACTGCCACCCTATGGAAAATTTTGGAGAACATCAAAGTACCACCTTTAGGCTTTAGTGACATTCTACCTACTATTTGTTTGCTCCACTGCATTGACCCAAATTAAGAGGGTGTTTGGATTGGTTTTTAAGCTGGTCAAACCAGCTTTTAAGCTCTTTTAGCTTTTTTCAGTGTTTGGCAAAGTTGAAAAGTGTTTAAAATAAGTTTAAAGGTACTTACAACAAGCCAAAATTTATAAGCTAGCCAACCCCAACGTATGGCTTTTTGGCTTTTAAGCTATAATTCCAACAATAGCCTCAAACAAAGCCCTAATATATCCTTCTTTTCAATTCCTATATCATCGTTACTCCTCCATTGTTGGATACTCCTCTTACTTTCATCTCCATTATTGTCTTCCTTCTCTCCATTATAGCGGTTGGATTCCTTTTACAGGAATTTTACATAAAATACTTCTGGACAGAGGAGCATGAAGTTATTGAGAGCATTGTCCCGCACTCTCTTATGTAAAAGACTGCAACCAGCCAAACTGTGGGTGCTAGATTGGTGAAAGCATTATTTGCTTATCACAATCCATGTGGTGTTGATTCGAAATGCAGAAGCAAGGGAGATTCTGGGGTTATCTTGGGAAGGATTTTGTACTAAGTTGCTCGGACTCGTGCGGGTGTCCGATACGAGTGCAGATCAAGAGGTCAGATCCTTCATGATCTAAATTTTAAGATTCGAGGGTATGGATACGGATGGGGGGATTCGGCTAAAAATAATTCAAATATCTAACATTAAAGTTATAAAAGTAGTCTGAGAAGGAAAAAATATCGATCAAGAGGAGAATCCAAAAGAACTGACATAGAAATTTCCATATACAAGGTATTCCATTTTCTTAAATTTAACCCTAGCTTTTGTTTTTATTTCAGAAATCATTGTATCTGACCCGACTTTCTCCGTCGATTTTGGTCAAAGCACCCAAAATCGGTTGACCAAATCCGTTACGGATCCCACACCCACCCACATCTCGTGTCGACACAAATTCGGCACCAAAGATAAAGAGTCCAAGCAACTTAGTTTTGTACAGGAAACATAAGGATTGTACACTGTCGAACGTTACATTAAAAAATTAAAGGTAACTTATATTTATGAAACTATCTGATGTTTTCAGTATAAATTGAAGTGGATTGAAATATAAATTATTCTATATTTGAATCAATTTAGAATTAAAAATCTTGTAGTAATGAGCTCCTCACCGGCACTTGTTTACCAAACAGCTTTTTTCAGCTTCAGCACTTCTATCCAAACACATGACTGCTTATTTTTAGAACCAGCTCCAGCACTTAAAAAGTGTTTTGTGCTTAAAAGCCACTTTTTCACTGCTAATCCACATGGGCTCTAGATCTTGCTTTTGATAGAAAGCATTAATAAAGTTACTCATCCATCCTCTCAATCATGGTAATGGAAAAACTTTTGTTGCTTATGGTGATAAACATAGATGAAGGAAAAAGAACTAAAAATTTTACAATATCTCGTCAAGACTGAAGGGCAGTGCGGTGCACTAAGTTCCCGCTATTTGCGGTGTCCGGGAAGTGCCGGACCACAAGGGTCTATTGTACGCTATCTCATCAAGACACTCTGATGATAAATTAAATATTTTCAAGTACAAGCGGGCCAAGTGATTCATTGATAACAATATAAGTATCAGAAACACAGGCAGTAATAAAAGTGAGATTATAGGTAACCCCTGAATGCACAAACTATAAAACTCCCTCAATTCAAATATAAGCTGGAAAATGCTGTACATGAATAACGGCTTTTGCCTTTTAAGCTAGCACTTTCATGCTGTATACTCACAAGAACTTTTCTCTATGTTCTTTCCTTAATTAACATAGAATAGAATGGAACCTTCTCTAACTTAATCCCTTTCCTGAAGCCAGTTTAATCTTCAGAATCCCTTCTTTTAGTTTATCCTTCTTCTTTCTATATCTAGTTTCCTTTCTGTTGTTTTTTTATCAATATGTAATTTTTCTTTTGTGTGTGTGTGTGTGTGTGTGTGTGGGGGGGGGGGGGGGGTTCTTAAACTAGTGATATCAACAATATATAATTTATACACAAATTACACATGTGAATGCCGTTTATCCTCATAATTTTGTCAGTACTCTGCCCGTACCATCCAACATGATATTCAACATTGTTTTATGACCAAAGTTACGCATGTTCAACCAACCTTGAAGGACACTTCATCCTGGCTTGTAGGGGATTTTGACAGACTGGTCCTGCTGCTAGTATTAATCTCAGAGTTGTGACCAATGAGAATCTCTGAAGATACAGTTTTACAGGCTTCTACAACAATATCAGGATTTGTCATGTTCTTCTGAACATCTACAGATCCTTCAGCAGTCAGGAGCCATTTCCATACTTTCCCATCATCAGAAATGGAGATCAAACGAGTCTTAGATAAAACAAGAGATTCGTCACAAAAATCAAATGGATTATCAAAATCCACATCATCTGAATGATGTGCATCTGAACATAGCTTGCCAATATTTTGGAGGGCGGCATCCGAATGGGAGATAACAGCTGCGAGAATTGAGGGGGAAGGAACAGATGTGCCAATTGAGGGCATCAGCTCTTCCATCGCACACATCGTGTGCACTTGCTCTCCACTGTTACAACATGCAGATTATTATCCCTTTGAACTCCCATGAATACAGGAATTTGGCAATTATTGTGCAAGGAGATAAAAACAGGAATATAGGAGTTTCAAGTCACAGTCATGGAAAAACAAGTACAAAGAAAAATTTTACAAGGGTAAGGAAAATTAACTAGTAAACTAATGAAAAGGAGCATTGCATATGAGTGCTCGCAGGAATTGGTGAATTCACTTCAAAGAAAACTTTTATCTGGCTACCACAAAACCAAAGAGCTCCTGAGCTAAGAACACCACAAGCCGTACTACATGCAATGCCACGATACCTACAAATCAACCCAACTATGAATTTCTTGAACCCAAACTTCATCAGCCTTTAAAGTTAGTTCAAGAATAAAGGTTGGATTAAGAATTCCCCGTTCTGTGATGCTTGTAACTCAATTAATATCAGTTAACTAAACCTCCATTCAGAACTAGTTGAGACTTAGATCGACTATATGAATCCTATATCCACTTTATCCGGGCTCAATTTATTTTAATATTCAATAACTTGTTCTTTTCGGCAACTTAGGTGTTCTCTATAGTTAGAGGTTCTCCAAATCTCACACTTCCACACATTGAATTACAAGTCTCTAACTAGATTAAAATGATTCTAGCTAATGACTAGCAAACTCTGAACTTACTGTAAGTATAACAACATGACGAAGTTGTTTTATCAGCTATATATCCTTTATTTGCATTATGATAATATGATTAGTTCTTAGCAAAGTCAACATTGATTAGAAAGTATAGATCTTTGGGACAATTACCCTTGGTATGATTTTAGTTCGACCTCGTCCTTCTTTTAGCATCTCCAATCATCATAGTACCGAGTAATGGACTCGATGCATTTGGAGGTCTATGCGGAACATGTCTAAACCATCCATGCATCTTTTCTAATTTTATCTCCTATGTAAGGCACTTCCACCCTCTCTTAGGTGCTCATAAATCAAGATAAATTCATTTCTTTTTGTTATCTTTGGTTATACAACTAAAACACCAAAAATAATCCTACTTATCTTGACAGTAGGGAAAGCAAATGAATGTTCGTGGATTCAAATCAAAAGTGCATAGCACAAACTTTGTGAATTGAAGTATTTGCACATCTTGTTTTTGCCTCTCATCGAAAAACTACAACTATAACTTTCTAAGTTTGCAGGAAACAGTAGTTCAGAACAGGGGCAAATGTAAAAGTCAATATAGTCGACTATATAGTCAATCACTAGCATAGCACTAACTGATCCGAAGTCATAATTGAAGAGTGAACACAATTCATAGTTGGAAGTAAAATGCTCCAACAAGCATAGTAAAATACCCCAAAACAAGTTAAAAATCACACGTCAATCACGAAAAGCTACTCGGGAAAAGAATCACGTAAATCTAACAGCAATCTGAACTCATGCCAAGTACTAAAGTTTCAACCAAGTACTTACTCTTTCCGCCGCCAAGTACTGATCTTTCCATCAAGATGAGCACAGTACAATACCTCAATATTCGAGTCGGGCAACACCTCAAGAAACTTCCCACATCCCCTGGGCAGTCCAGCGGAGAACAATGTCGTCTCATACTGCAGATCAAACACCACCAACTCCCTCGGAAATGACACGAACATCAAGTGCCTCCAGTGTGGCGAAAATGCAAATTTCGCCAAGTACGAAGGAAATGTAGCTGACGCCGGAGCTCCGTTACCTCCGGTAGCAGATGAAACTGAATCTCTCTCTAGCTTCAGCAATTCAGAAGCGTCCGTACGAATCTGAAGCTCCTTTAAAATGACATCATTCTCAGTATCTCCCAATGCAGTTACTGAGAGCAAAAATCCTTTAAGCCCTAGGGCACAAAAATGGCGGGAATCAAACGGATCACGACGGAGACACGAGAAATACTCCGGCGACGCGTCGTATTTGAAGAAACAGCGACCGGTTGAAGTATTATAAAGAGAAAGCAAACTCGGTCCGCAGAGAGAAGCAAGGATCCAGGAATCCGGTCCGGTTTGAACCCAACAGAGATCCTGAATCCCTAATTTAGAACCCGAACCAGTATCGAAAAAGACCGTGGGTGATTTAGACCGGAAATCGAGTAAACAAATTCGGCCTTGACGATCTCCGACGGCAAGATGGAGGTGATGTTGAGGAAAGTCGATGAGATGCGGGAGAGGCTGTGGGGACCACTTAACGGAGGTGATGAAAGGAGAAAGGGAGGTAGTGGAGGTGGTAGGGGGTGGGAGGGGAATAGTGGTGACGAGTTGCATGGAATGAGTTTCGACGACTGAAACAGAGCTGCCGGAGGAATAAGCGAAGAGGCCGGCGGGAGAAATGTCGGCGGATCCGCCGTTGGAACGGGAAGGTGGGCCCGGTAACATACAGTCCCATGACTCATTGGGTGGTCTTTGAATTTGTATCGACATGGTTTATTCGTGATAGAGCATGTGAGATCTGTTTGGTTCAAACTTCAGTGTGATTTAGTCCGAACTCAGAGCTGAGATTTGGGAATTGATTGAAAGAAAGTTCAGTAGAGACTGAAGAAGATGGCCGTGGACATGGTAGCACGTTGAACAGTCAAAAAATTTAAGTGAATTTCATGACTAAAAAAAAGAGAAAATGGAATGATTTAGCCCTTTACTTTGAAAAATAGCACTATCTTGTCCCTCCTTGTACTATCAACAAATTTAATCAAAAAAAATTTTAACTTTTTTTCTTGAAATCATTAGTAATTTGTTATATAGACTTTAAAGTATTTGATTCTAATATTTGAAATTTGTTTGTTTCACATTTACAATAGAAAATTAGAGATGCTAATATATTTACAGAGTATAAGAATGTCATTAACAACTTTTGTTGTAAGTGTCGAATGAAGGAAGAATTCTATAATTCACATATTTAATGTCCCATAACAATCCTATGAAATAAATTAGATTTCAAATACCTAACCACTACCATCTTACAGTACTAGCTAATGCACATTACTAGTTAATGCACATTAAAAATCTTAGGCCTAGCATGGAACCATCTCACATTTAATGGGAAGATCTACTTCCCTTCCTAACGGCTAAATAGAAATAGTATAACAATATCAATAACTCTACCATAGACCATCACTTCAAAATATCATTAATCACTCCCTTAAATTTCACTTCATGACCACCACAAATCTACATCCAAAAGAAACCATTACTGTTCAATTTTACTGGCATGCACCCCAGAAAGACTGGATAAAAGTAAACATAAATGGTGCATATACAACTCAAAATTGTGGAATAGATGGTGTTTAGGGACACCACTGAGAAATGAATATCAGGCTTTAACAAATATTGCAATGGTTTTCTCTTACATATTGAGTGGTGGGCACTCCGGGAAGGTCTTCAACTGGCAATCATGTTTGATCTATTTCCGTTAGAAATAGAAACGTACTCAACGGAGGTAATGAATACTATCAATAATGGATATGCGACATTAGTTAATCTAATACACTTACGCATGTCATTAATGCACCAAGAGAAGGGCTTTCTACTTCGACATAATTTCATACAATAAAATTCGGTGGTGGACGCTCTAGCCAAGGAAGCAAAAAACAAGAAAAACAAACAATATAAATCAGGAAGCACAAAACTTTTTGCGGATCCCCCTCTTTTTATGAAGTAACTTCTTGTTAAGGATATGTGCACGAAAAGCATTTTTATGAAGCAAGTGCATATTTCTATTTGTAATATACTTAAAAACTCTAGGCAATCAAAATATCACTTGTAATAGTACGTTGTTTTTTGGTATGCGGGGTATCTATCCCTAGGGCCACGACTACAAACAATATGTCAATCTCTATTTAGTAAGAAATATTAATCCTTTTATTACTCAAAACAAAAAGGTAATATGGAATAAAATAACTTTATTTAACATTATATGCAAGTCATATCTTAATTGATTTTATTTACTGATTTTGTTATGCGCTAGGTATCGGTGAATATGTCCAAAGTTTTTTCTTATAATTTTTAGATAGAGGAAATATACTACTCCTAGAAAAATATATATGATTTAAAGTATCAAAGCAAGTTTAAAAAAATGACATGAGTTATTTAATTTTTTAAATTGATTTTCTTTTCCTACTAATGATTGGTGTTGGATCTATAGTTAAATATCTAACAAAATAATTAAGGGTGAATTTATTAAGTTAAATTATTTTTTAAATATAAAACTATGACATCTTTCTTTTGATAGAATAAAAAAAATGTAACACATAAATAAGACAGAATAAATATTGTGTTTTACTCATCCAATATTTAAAACTTATTGGCTTGATTAATTTGAATTCACAATAAGTAAGCAAACTCAACAGGTTAAACACTTTTTATGGTAAGGGTGTGTTTGGTATGAAGCAAAACATTTTCTGGAAAATGTTTTCCAATTTTTCCATGTTTGGTTGGCTTAAATATTTTGGAAAACATTTTCCTTATCAATTCATTTTCCTCCAATTGGAGGAAAATGTTTTCATTATCAAAAGAAGGGAAAACATTTTCCAAAGCTCATTCTCAACCATTCTCACCCTCACCAACCCACCCCACCCCCTCTCCAAAAAATAATTTTTTTTAGAAAATTTCAGTTTTTCCGTTACCATCCACCCTACTACCCCTTCACCCCACCCCGCAAAAAAAAATTTCTTTTACCTTAATTTTTTTTTCTATAAATTTAAATTTTTGTTTTCTTATTTTTCTGCACCCCCCCCCCCCCCCCCCCCCCCCCCCCCCCGCACAAAAAAAATTACTTTTTTTTTTGTAATTTAAATTTTTATTTTTTTTTCGATTTACTGCCCCCCCCCCCCCCCCCAACCCAGCCCCCACCCCTCCCCCCCCCCGAAAAAAATTTTAAAATATATTTTTCAGTTTTTAATTTTATTATTTATCATTTAAAATCTCAATATTTTACAAGTTCCAAAATTATGAGTTCGGAAGTTTACGGGTTTAGAAATTATAAATTTACCGATTCGGAAATACGCAATTTTTGCGTTAAAAAGTAAAGCATCACATTAGTTCCTTTAGATTGTGTAAATTTTTAGAGACTTCGGGAAGGGGAGGGGTGGGGGAGGTGGGAGGGGAGGGGTAGGAGAGTTGCAAAAAAAATATTTTTCTAAAAAAACTATTTTTTACTCTCTAACCAAACATAGAAAATATTTTCCGGAAAATGTTTTCCACTTAGCAACCAAACAAGAGAAAATAAGTGATAAAATCACTCATTTTCCATGAAAACATTTTCTAGGAAAACATTTTCCTTCATACCAAACACACCCTTAAGTCTTCAATTTTTTTCCTAGAAAAGAAAGTATGCATTAATCAAACCCAACAGTCAATGGGTACAAACCCAAATGAAGCTTCGTTGATAATCCAAACAAAAAAGTTCTCAAACCAAAAGACTTCACTAAGTAGTGAGAAAGAAAATTTATCTAACTTATGGCTACAAGTATTAAACTCTTTACTTAGATACTTAAAAAACGAAAGGCAATCCTATATTAATAACGATGAGACTTTTTAAAATAAAGCTCTGCACTCGGGGAAGCAAGGTAGTAAGCCCCTACGAAATGGTTAAACTAATTATATAAGGTTGAATTTGTCTTCCTCAAATAATTACAATTTTAATAATTACATAATCAGTTAATTACATATTATTATAAATAATATTTTATTTTATGGTGAGTGTCTATTTTTTTAAGATATTTTAGAGTTTGTTACTTTGTGGTTAAATCACTTTTTCTCTATAAATATAAGGGTTTTAAATGGGTCGGGCCCACATGGCCCAGACTAAATGGGTCAGGCCCACGGGCCTAAATGAGCCTAAGTGTTCCGGGCTATTTGTTTTGAATTTTTTTTATCTAAGGCAATTTCTCGTATAATATATATATATATAATTTCTTATAAATTATAGTATATAATTATTATTTATATCATCTAATTCAAATTAAACACAAAAAAAATTTACAAAGAAATATTCAAATGAATGCCTTTTAATTTTTATTATTACGGCATTAATAAAAAATGACAATATCTTTTTTAGCCTTCCTCCTCCCAATGGAATGAGCACAATAAGGTGCTAATACCACCATTAAAAGGAAAAAACTAATGAAGATGTGCCAAAATACAAGTTACATATTATCTCTAACAAATTTCATAAACCCTTTAATGTTCGGAGGAATTTCTGTTGGTGGTGGCGGAAAAAAAGCTTGCTCGTCACCGCTTCCGAGCAAAGCAGCATCCTCCGTAAGTTTTGGTAGCATTTCTTCATAAGCTTCGTTTATCTCCGGTTGTGATTCATCAAGTCAAAATTTCTTCTTTCCGAACGGATCCGATCTCTGAAGAGTACTGATTTTTCCAAGCTCTCCCTCATAGACACTCTACGATCACCGATTTGAAGTCTCATTTGATTGAAAGCGCTCTCTGATGCCATTCTTAAAGGTTGAGTAGTTAAAATATCTCGAGCCATCCTTGAAATAATCGGATAGTATTTTTCGTTGTCCTTCCACCATGCCAAACATCAAAGGATCCATCGGGATTCTCTTGTTCAAGCCCCTGCGACAATTAAACTTGAAGCTCATTTAGTTGTGAAGTATCACTAATATTATAACCTTGAGAACCCCTGAACTCCGTCCAAGAACTAAGTATTTTTAGGCCCGCAGTTGTCACAACCCTAACAAGTGCGGAATATAATAAAATTTGTGGAAGAAAATAAACAAAACCAAGAATAACTGGGTGAAATAATATTTAAGATGTCGCTCGGCATATACAACACAACTCCTCAAAATACACTATCCCAAAACCCGAAAACTCACGGAACCACAAGCCTTTGGAATATTTAACAGTCTAACTCCAGAATATCTAATAAGAAAGTAAATACATAAGGGCAATGTTTAACAGTTAGAATTGAAAGGGACTTCACAGTCTGCGGATGTGGCAGATGTACCTTGAAGTCTCTAGAGTTGTCGTCTCACCTCAATGATGGTAAGACTGAGTCGATGTACCTGGATCTGCACATGAAAAATATGCGCAGAAAGAGCATGAGTACACCACAGTGGTACTCAGTACGTACCAAGTCTAACCTCGGTTGAGTAGTGACGAGGAAGGTCGGGGTCCTACTAACATCAAATAAGTGTAGAAATGACAGAATAAGTTAACAGTTCAATTTAGAATATAGAGTAAGAATCTAATACAGAATAATAATAATAAAAATTAATAAGTGAAGCAGAGATAAAGACAAAACACAAAGAAATACAACTCATAACAACGGTGATAGTTGTGTGGTATATATCCTCATTATAAATGTCGGGATCTCGTGGTTTCCCGAGGGTCTCTCGGTATCCTCAATGTATACGAGGGATCTCTTGGTATTCCGAGAATATCCTAGTATCCTCAATATATATGTGTGTGTGTGTGTGTATCCCGTACCTCGGGTCAATCCATAAAAACGTACGGGGGATCTCCCGGGATGTCGCCCCGTAGTCCCAAAGTTAAAACACATAACAACACAAGAACTACCCAATTAAGCTCAATTTCGTACCAATTAAACAGGAAATTATAAACTAACATGCTTCACATAATTCAACTATGCAGTTTAAGCAAATAAGCAATTAAATCAATTAGACATACTTTTCCTAAGCCAACACATGCTTAAATAGGACAAGCAGTAAAACATGAAAGAAATCATGCTAGTGATACTTAATGAAAATCGGATTTTCAATAATTAGCACAAGTACGCACTCATCACCTTACGTACAAGGCATTTCAATTAACAAATACATCAAATCCTAAAAGAAAAGTCTCTTATACAAGGCTAGACAATCCACTTGCCTCAAACAAGCTCAAATCAACCTGAAACCACGCTCTTGCCACGTGTACTCGACTCCCAATGGATCAAATTTATTCAATTCAATTGCATAATATAAATAACACTTCAAGTAACTGATTTCGTAATGAAATTCTACGCTAATACGTGTAATTAGGTAAAATAACCAAAATGCCCCTCGGGTCCACATCTTAGAATCAGGTAAATTTTATATTTTTAGAATTCTCACACTCTCACGAGTTCATACACACTAAGAATACTAAAATCGAAGTCCAAGTGGCCCCTCAAATTTTTATTTAAAGGTCTCCAATACCAAGCCCTAGTTTTTCCCAAATTCCACCCTTAATTTCCATAATTTCTAGCTCTAATCTGTGAAATAATAGCATAGGGACGAGTTTTTAGTCCAAATTCGTTATCTAAATGAAGTTCCCTTGAAATCTCTCTCTCAAATCTCCCCAAAAGCTCCCAAACCGAGATAAAAATGGTGAAATAAACCTCCAAGTCGCAGAACCTCTTTTAAATTAATGCCCAGTAGTTTTCGCATCTGCGATCCTGGGACAGTTTATGCGGTCCCGCATCTACGAAACTTAGGTCGCATTTGCGACTTTTACTCAAGGCCCATTATTCGTATCTGCGATTACCTTTCTGCGGGTGCGATTACGCTTCTGCAGAAAATATACCACATCTGCGGTTCTTGAAGAGATGGCCAAAATCCGCTTATATGGCCCCTTAACCGCTTCTGCGGCGCCGCACCTGCAGAACCCACACCGCAGGTGCGGTTGTGACAGCACCAACAGTTGAAGCTGCAACTTAAACTCCAAAAATTTCCTCCGTTAACTATCCGAAATCATTCCCAAGCCCCTGAGACCTCAACCAAAAGTGCAATCATATCCTAATACCTTATTCAAACTTGTTCGAATCTTCAAAACGCTTCAAACAACATCAAATCTACCAAAACAGACCGAATTCAAGCCTAAGTTTCTAAGAATCTTCCAAATTCCACTTTTGATAAAAAAAAACCCAACCAAATCACGTCAGAATAACCTAAAATTTTGCCCACACATCCCAAATGATATAACAGAACTACTGTAACTCTCGGAATTCCATTCCGACTCTCATATCAAAATCTCACTATCAAACTGGAAACTTCAAAAATCCAATTTTCGGCATTTCAAGCCTAAATTAGCTACGGACCTCCAAAACACAATCCAACCAGGCCCCTAAGACCGAAATCACCAACGGAGCTAACGGAACCATCAGATTTCCATTCTGAGGCTGTGTTTAAACTGCTCAGACTACAGTCAACTTTTTCAACACTTAATCTCTCGCTTAGGTACTAAGTGTCCCAAAACTCTCCGAAACTTAAAAGCGAACATCTTAGCAAATCAAAATAGCATTGAAAGACTCGGGGGAAGCAGTTAATAGGGGATCGGGGCGTTAATTCTTAAGAAGACAGACCGGATCGTCACATCTTCCTACACTTAAACATTCATTCTTCCTCGAACGAGTACAGAGACATACCTGAAGTAGTGAAAAAATGAGGATAACGGCTGCGTATATCCTGCTCGCTCTTCTAGGTCGCCTCCTCGATCGACTGACCCCGCCACTGAACTTTCACTAATACAATGTTCTTTGACCTCAGTTTTTTGCTTGCTTGTCCAGTATTGCTACTGGCTCCTCGATATATGATAGATCCTTGTCCAACTGGACTAAACTGAAATCCAACCTGTGCGGCGGATCACCCTGAACATAAAATACCGAATGAACTCCTACCAAGCTGGGAGGTAAGTCTAGCTCATAAACAACCTCCCCAATATGCCTCAATATCTCAAAAGGGCCAAAGAACCTGATACTCAACTTCCCTTTCTTCCCAAATCTCACAACATCCTTCATAGGTGAAACCCGAAGCAGAACCCACTCTCCAACCATATAGGAAACATCACGAACCTTCCGGTCTGCATAGCTCTTCTATCTAGACTGGGTTATATGGAGTCTATCCTGAATCACCTTTACCTTCTCAAAAGCAACCTGGACTAAGTTTGTGCCCAATAATCTAGCCTCAGCCGGCTCAAACCAATCCACCGGATATCTATACCTCCTACCGTATAAAGCCTCATACAGTGCCATCTGAATGCTGGATTGATAACTATTGTTGTATCCAAACTCCGCTAATGGCAAGAACTAATCCCAAGACCGTCCAAACTCGATCACACACGCACGGACCATATCCTCTAGAATCTGAATATTGCGCTCGAACTGCCCATTCGTCTAAGGGTGAAATGTTATACTCAATTCTACTTGAGTACCCAGATCATGCTGAACGACCCTCTAGAACCATGATGTGAAATGAGTACTTCTATCCGAAATGATAGAAATTGAAATACCATACAGATGAATAATCTCCCGATATAAATCTCTGCGAACCGCAAATGATATGAATATAATTGAAACTAACAGAAATTTCTAATAGTTTTATATTCTCAGCAGCTCTAATTACATCCTCGAAGATCATGAGTGTACCTAGTCAAATTGAAATGAAACTCGATGAGTTCTAAGGTGGTAAGGAAGAAAAAGATCAGCAAAATGCAGGAATCCCAGCAATAACACCACAATAACACAGCAACAAGCTTGAAACCACAATTAAAACTCAACATCTTCAACAAACAATGCAGAACAGTAGACGAAAACACTAGGATTCTAGAGCTTTCTACTCGAATTGCAATCAAAACCAATGAAACAGTAATCGTGTACAATTTCTGTATATTTTCAGACTTATCAAATTAAATTTCTGAACCTCTAAAAATGTGGCCAAAGGAGGCCTATTTATAGAGCAAAAATGGGAGGGAAATTTGAAATTAATATTCAGATTTTCCGCCCCTTCTCCTTCAAGTTATTTTCAGATTAATCCACTTATTTTAACCGTAAATGCACTAGAACCCCTACTAGAAGGTTCTAGTGGCATCCACATTGTCCCAATTACCCTTAAATGTCTTTATTATCCTCACTTGCTATTAGTTTCTACCTATTTGCCCTTTCAGTATACCCAATATAGCCTTTATTGTTCGATTAATTACCCAAGAGCCAGGCAGTATTGCCTTTTATACCCTTACCCCTTTTGATTAATTACAAAATACCATTTTATCCCATCCCCTTTAATCCTTATGTTTTATGTTATTTACCCATCTAACCTTTTACTTAGTCAGAACCTTAAAGGTCAAAGTCAAAATTGAATTACACAAATAGCCAATACTATACAGTCTTACGAATATAGTCAATTTAAGACTAAGTAACCAATTAAACCTCTTATTCAATCACAAGTCTAAGTTGCAGAAATAGCCAACATTAGACGATTTTACATACATAGCCAAATTAAGACTAATTACCCAATTAACCTTTTATTTAATCCGAAGTTCAAAAAAGTCAAAGTCAAAATTTTATTGCAAAGATAGCCAACATTAAACAGTCTTACAGATATAGCCACATTAAGATTAAAAACTCAATTAACAAGATTCAGAGGAACAAATTGATAATAAGTTGAATCCAATTAACAGAACACTTAATCATTAATTTCGACATATCAAGTACGAACCCTAAGTGTGGCTACAAAGCATGTGATTTAACTAAAACTTTATCATAATAGAGAACATATAAGAAAATTAGGGTTTGAGCAAGATCTTAATGATTACAAGATTAGAAAATTACATAGGCAAGATCTTCATGATTAAGCATAAACAAAAGAATATTTGAGCATGTAATAGACTCATATTATACTCAGGAAGGCAAGAAAGAGAAAAAGAATAGAGACAATAAAAAAGACATGCACATTAGAGAAATTAGGGTTTTTGGCTACTTAGCTTTCTCGTGTCTTTCTTTTTTCTTTCTTTCTATCTTCTTTCTTCTTTTTCTTCTTTTTTCTTGATTTTCAGTACCAGAAGTCTATAAGCCATTTTATTGGCTTTTTGGACCTTCGAACAGACTCTTTGAGTTTTTTTTTTTTTAAAGATTCTTGGAAGAGGGTTAGGGGTTTGATAGGGTGGTTTTGGGGGTTAGGGGTGTTTGCCATAGTCGAGTTCCGGCGACACACTTTTTGATATTCGAAGAGTTTGGGTTTGATTCGAAGAAATCTACCTAGTTGGGGTTGAAGAGGGCGATGAGAGGGTCAAGGGATGTTAATGGCAGACACTGGTTCAAAAGTGGTGGTCGCCGGAGTAGGGTTCCGGCAACACCTTTTGGATTATTCGAAGCTTTCCGATAATCTTTTGGGGAATCTGATATGGTAGGGTGTTAGAGGAGTTCAGGAGGGTGCTAGGGTGTAAAAGATGGCTTGAACGGAGAGGGGACTGAACCACCACCGGCGAGGTTCCCGCGATGGTGGGGAGGAATATAGGGCGGCTAGGGTGTGAAAGGAGGTGTATGTAATGTTTTTGTGTATTTAAAATATCAGATTGATCTTAGACCGTTGGATTAAATGTACCAACGACTCAGATTCAATCAAGCCTATTACAACATCGTTTTAATTTAAATGGTTATTTAATTGTGACCCTTAGATCAAAGTCTTCAACGGTTCAGATTAAAAATCCTTAGACGACATCGTTTCGTTTATTAGACGACTATTATTCCTGGGCCGTTTGATCACATTTTCAACGGTCCAGATTTAGCATCTTTGAACGGTGTCGTTTGATTTAGCTTTAGGATTGCCCGGTTATTTCCACTTGGGCCTGGTCTGTGTATTGTATTAATTGGGCCATTGAAGTTATTATTTGGTCCATTTTCTTTGTATTACCAATTGTATTTTGTATATGTATTATTTTTTGTATTTTCTTGTATTTCGTATT
This sequence comes from Nicotiana noctiflora, assembly GCA_032618575.1. Taxonomy (NCBI): domain Eukaryota; kingdom Viridiplantae; phylum Streptophyta; class Magnoliopsida; order Solanales; family Solanaceae; genus Nicotiana; species Nicotiana noctiflora. Next base: position 22,968 of record JASVEL010009383.1, read on the forward strand.
AAAAAGTAATTAATTTTTATTTTTTTGTATTTTCTAATTAATACAAAAAATATATTTTGTTTTAATTTTTTTTGCTTTATTTTTCAAAAATAAAAATAAATACTGATATTTCCACACAATTATCAACAAGTTTCCACACAAAAATCATTTTTGCATATATTTTTGGAATAATTTGCTTGGGGCAAAAATCACGTGCTCACATCGTTCATGATAGAGTGTTTCCTTGCCCCTCCTTAGAGGGGAAAAGAATTACTATCGTTGTGTTCCTTTTTCCCTTTCTCCCCATATGGAGCTCCCTCTCTATAGCTGAAGAATCCTTTTTATTTAAGGGTAGAATTTTGTTCATCCTTTCGGCTTGTTGGAGTGTTGGAGAGGAAGTAGCGAAAAAATTCCCCCTTTCCGGTTCTCTTCCCTTCATATTTATAGTCAGAAAACCTTCTTGTCTCAGCCACAACTTGGCATGGCCGAGTTGTGGAAGCTTACCAATCGCGGGGAGGGCTTACCCTCATCGCTTATGTCGAATGTCGTAATGATGGAGTGAAACTCACTTCGTTGACTTCTTTCGTAAGACGACAAAGATTGGGTCGTGGTCGCCCTAGTTGGGGTGGTCAGATTTTTACCGATACATAACTAAGATTTTTCTCTTTAATTGATTTATTCGAAAAGATTTTAATATCTTTTGAGTCAAACAATATGTAGAGAAAAGTACAGTATTTCTACTTATACGAATTGTTAAACATTGGATGAAAATTTGTACCAGATTAAAAGATATCCAAGGTTTTCAGTCTCTTATTTGAACTATAATATATTTAAATTGTGTTCGCTTATTTTATTAATCACTAACTCATATATTTGAATGAACAAAGAAATTTAAATTTAATTACCTCTACAAACTATGAACTTTCGAACTCCTAGGCTTTCTCGGCTTACACACCAAACCATCTTCAAAGGAGGATATAATATAATACAATAACAATAATAATAATTCACTCAGTATAATTTTATATAGTAAAGTCTAAAAATAATAGTGTTTATACAGACTTTAATCTTATCATATCGAGGTAGATGTTTGTTTTCATAAATATTCGGCTCAAAGAACGCATACGCACAATAGTAAAGAAAACAAGTAGTGTAGATTATAAAAGCTATGAAAAAAGAAACAGCAACAATAAAAAGATAATAAGATCATCAAAGCAAAAAAAAAAAGTAATAGTCGAATCCTAAGAATAAAAAAATATAAGTTCAGATACCAATATTACTGGTATAAAAAGAAAAACACTGACTATCTGTTAACACATGAAACTTTAATTGGATAAAGATCCTTAAATGGGGAGAATTATATTATTCAATTATAGAGAGAAATATCCATATTAAAATATCACTTGAGAGATTAATTCAAAGTTGACATCCCATCACCGTCAATGAATAAAATAATCAAAAAAGAAAAATATATAATGCTAATACCATTAACTCCATCCTCACAATTCACTCTATTCCGTCTCAAACTCTCGACCCGAGCAATTAGATTGAATAATTTATTGATTCAATTTGCAATTGGGTTTTTCATTTGGAATTTGAAGACTTATGGCTACGTTTGGTATCGACTTGCGGTCTAATTAATTTGAAATTGTGACATAACATCTATTCAAATTTTCTCTATTTTCAAACGTCAACCCGAAAGTTTTAATTAAGAGGAGGGATAATTGAAGAATGAGTGTTTTTATTTGGTGTAAGAGAGGAATAGTGAATGAGAGATTTTGCTTCGAAAATGAAATAAATCTCACAGTTCATAAGAGTTCATTGTTCTACAATGGTGATGGCTTCATTGTTTACAATTCAGGTGGTGAAATCGTTTTTCGGGTTGAATCGTAATGCCCCGATTCACGACCCAAGGATGAACTCGTTCTCATGGATTTAGCTGGCTCTTCTCTTGTCACTCTCCATCCGTCCACCGCAAGGTCTCATCTCTTTTCTTTTTCCTTTTTTATTTTAGTTACTCTTTTGATTTTTATGAAAATTACAATTAATTTTATTTTATGCTCATACAACTTATATATTTTGGAGTGTCATCACTTGTGTTGGACACAAAGTAAATTATTTCTCTCATCTCCAAATTCCAATCTTGTCCTGTTTTTTTTTTTTCCTCTTTGTTTTTTCTTTTCAAAATTGTCAATTCATCGGAAATAATGAGATTCTTAAAAAGTTATTTATTTGTTGTTTTAAATTGACTTTTGGTTTTAATTTATTTTAGAAATTCACGGGAAAAATGATTTTATTAGTATTAGTTAGTAAGCACGCCTTTTTTTTGTTGCTAAAATAGATACATAATAAGTATTAATAATTAGGTAACGTCATTACACATAGTTGCTCATCGCTAATGTACTGAGTTTTTACTTTTCAAGAATAAAGCGGGATGAATAGTAATATAGTATAGAGAATGTGTTCTAATTTAGTGCTATGTTGAGGGGTGTTTGATCTTTATATTTTTCTTAAACAAGTTATTAATGATTACATGGCTTCTTGGAGCAGTACGAGTGGAATTAAATAAAATTAATGTATTCTTAGGGTGTGTTTGGTATTAAGGAAAATGTTTTTCATGGAAAATATTTTCCTAGAAAATATTTTCATGGAAAATGAGTAGTTTTATTACTTATTTTCTCTTGTTTGGTTGGTAAGTGGAAAACATTTTCCGGAAAATATTTTCTATTATTTGGTTAGAGAGTAGAAAATAGTAAAAACAGAAATTTGAAATTGCAAAAAATAAAATTTCAGGTAAAAAAATATTTTTTTTTGCGGGGCGGCGTTGGTAAGGGTGGGGTGGGGATTAGGTGGTGCAGAAAAATGAAAAAATAGAAATTTAAAATTGTAAAAAAAAATTTGAGGTAAAAGTACTTTTTTGCGGGGGGCGAGGGGAGGGGGTGGTAGAGGGGTGGGGTGGGCGTGGGAGCTGGGTGGTGCAGAAAAATGAAAAAACATAAATTTAAAATTGCAAAAAAAAAATGAAGCTAAAAAAAAAAAATTGCGCGGGGAGGGGGTAGAGGGGTGGGGCGGGGGTGGAGTTGGGTGGTGCAGAAAAATAAAAAAATAGTATTTTAAATTGCAAAAAATATTTTTTTTTTCGGGGGAAGGGTGTGGGTGGTAGGGCTGGGTGGTGCTGAAAACTGGAAAAACAGAAATTTAAAATTGCAAAAAAAAAATAAGGTAAAAAAATAATTTTTTTGTGGGGGGTGGGGTAGTAGGGTGGATGGAAAAACTAAAATTTAAAAAAAAAACTTATTTTTGTAGACGGGGGTTAGGGTAGGTTGGTGAGGGTGAGGAATGTTGAGAAGAAGTTTTGGAAAATGTTTTCCCTTCTTTTGATAAGAAAAACACTTTCCTCCAATTGGAGGAAAATGAATTGATAAGGAAAATATTTTCCAAAACATTTAAGCTAACCAAACATGGGAAAATTGAAAAATATTTTCCAAAAAATATTTTCCTTCATACCAAACACACCCTTAATTTTGTAAAGTATTAACAAATATGCATGACTAAAAGTTTTTGTCTAAATGACAGAAGATAAAAAGGAATGGAAAAATATAATCAAACAACCCTGGGAACTCAAATCAGTTTCTCTTACAGTTTACATCATACTCGTTAAGGTGCGGTCATGTTCTAAATTAATAGTCTGTTTGGCCAAGCTTCTTTTTAGCCAAAAATATTTTTTTTTGCCAAAAACACTTTAATTTTAGCCAAAAATGCTAAGCTTTTGGAAGGAAAAAAAATACTTTTGAGGAGAAGCAGAAGCAATTTTGGAAAAGCAGAAAAACGTAGCTTATCTCCAAAAGCACTCTTTTGAGAAGTACTTTTGAGAAAAATATACTTAGAAGCAGTTTTTTAAAGCTTGATTAAACACTAATTGCTGCTCAGAAGGGCTTTTCAAACTAATTAGTCAAATACAAAATGTTTCTCACCAAAAGTACTTTTGAGAAAACACTTTTGAAAAAAAGTATTTCTCAAAATAAGGTGATTTTTACAGCTTGGCCAAACAGACTATAACTCAGGGTGAATGCAGAATGTTTTGTGCACCGGACTGCCCCAAGATTCCGTTTCATCTAGTTCACTTATAAGATTAAATAGTATGTAAATGTATTCATTTCCTCTGCACCAAATTTTGAGTCGTGCTAGTATAGAAACGTAGTTCAATACTCTTTCTAAAGGTGTATTCTTTTTTCTTTTTCCCCATTTTAATACTGTAGAAGCCAAGCCTTCATCAAAGGTGGGAAGGGTTTCTTGGAGAGAAAAAAGAAGGAAAAGAACCAATCTTCAGCATTCACAAGTCATCAATTATAGGACAATACGATATAGTAGCACAAGTCTACACTAATAGTACTGATCATTCAATTCAAGAATTCAACGTTCAAGGCTCATACTTACAAAGGAACTGCACCATCTTGTACAATCCTACCAAAACAGATCAGAGTGAAGAACCTAAAGTGGTTGTAGCTGAAATCAAAAGAAAAATGGACCCTGACACAAATGTTGTAATGGGCAAAGATGTTTTCTTGCTATGCCTTAAGGCTGGCATTTATGTGGCATTCATCATGGCTTTAATTAGTACTTGTCCTTGATCAGGTCGAGGTATATGATTTTAAAGAGGGAAACGACATAGTTAATTTCACGTATGGTCACTGAACATTATTTACTAAAACAAAGAAATCACTAATATTATGCATTAGAAGTAGTAATAGAACTTTACTTGCGATAACAATAAAGTCACAAATCTTGATTCACACGTTAATATTAAAGTCATCTTGATCGGTATATTAGGTAAAGTTCAATTACTTTGATGAGACGAGAATTTTTTTTTTTGTTTACTGTTATGATAGGTTAAATTTTGTGACTATATTGCAGTAGGTAAAGTTAAGTTATTTTAATGCGATGAAAAATAATTTTATGAAAAGAGAAAGAAGAAGAAGATACAAAGGTTCGGTCCCAGTTGGTCTCGTCTATGGATTTTCTTTCTCTATCCTATTGTCGAGAGGAATGTGGGCGGTCTTTCCAAAAGGCGTGATTGCGGATAAAAATATTTTTTGGATAAACTTCACAATCGGGCGATTTTTGTAATAGAAGAGAGATTTCTCAGCATCACTATATCTTATCCTCCGTATAGGCTCTAAACTCTGCATAGACTGACTGAACGTAGAAAATCTTTCACTGGCAGACGATCGTATTTTTCACAGGATTTTTCATTATTCATGTCAGCATTTTTACTTATGATATCTTCACGTAAAGTATCCCGAGGTTGGTGCAATCTCGTTGAGCGTGGAGAAGCAGTGGGTAACCCAAATTATTTTCTTTGGAGCTGTTTTTTTTTCCGCTCCCCCCTCCCCGACATAGCGTTCTTTGGTCAGAGCCCGGTTAACCCCTAGGGCACTATTCGCCTTGGGAGTGGTTCGGCCGTCAAACAATTTTGTGAGGTAGGGGTCCAGAATAGTGATTTGGCGTGGTTTGTTACCTAAAAACACCAACCTATCTTATTGGCAACTTTTATTGTTATAGTAGTAGACAGCATTGTGTGACCATACGTAAAATTAATGTGATGGTGGTAGCTAGTCACGAGCTGCAACCTATGAGGGACGAAGGTTGATTTTCTCAATCTTGTGAAGTGTCGTTAATTGCTATCTTTATGCAAGTTTAAAGTGCCTTGATATATATATATATATATATATATATATATATATATATATATATGTTGAATTCTTACACCAATGAGTAATTTATTGGTATTTGAAGTAGATTATATAGATATAAATAAGGGTATTGATCATGAACTGCCATATATATAAAGGAGGATGGGTAATCTTTCATGATTTTGTCAATCTTCTGCAAAATTACTGAGATTGCCCTTTTCATGCAAGTAAATTGAATAGTCTTCATTTTCTTGGATCTATACGTTAAATTCTTACACAAATTAGTGATATTGATAGTACGTTCATGTAAAACTCTTTTGATTTTTAATGTTTACTATTACTATTATATACGATCATATGTAGATCCAGAATTTGAATTTTATAGGTTTAAATTTTCAATTTTACCACTTTCATCTAATTTACTGGGTTCAAATTTTATCACTTTTGCATATTTAATAATTATTTCTAACATATATACAAGTTTTATGCAAAATCAAGGATTCAAATGAACCCATAGGTTGTTCATTGATTATGCCCTATAGACGACTAGTTTTAGAAAGTCCGACTACAAATGAAATATGTTCCTTTGATCATCTTTTTAGTGTTAATATCTTTTTGTTTATGAGTTGTTAATGTCAAACAATATTTTTTCCTTATAATGATGGTGTACAAATCAATTTGCGTCATGTCTCTCGGCATTTCAAATATATACATGTTATTTTACACTGTATAGGACCAAATATGGCTTGACCATATGGGGCCGAACGCAGCTCTCTCCACGTTCGCAAACAATAAGGGTATGACCCCTCCCATATGTCTCATACATCGAGGGTGCATTTTGGATGTAAGGATACAAATGATGTCGTTCACATTTAGACTTCCCCTCTGAAAGGGCGTCAACAACTCCCCCCCCCCGGATGGATTACAGTTTTAATATGGAGGCATCACCTCTATATAAAGGGAGGCTTCCGTGTTATAAGAGAGGGGGTGTTATTATCAAATAATTCTCTCTTAAACTGTGTTAAGCGATCATCCTTAAAAGGTCTTCATTCTTGCAAGTATCTTTATATTATAATCACACTCATCTCATTTTAGGTTCATTATATTTGATTACGATTTACCATTTCATACTCTTTGATTGTCCCTATATTGTAAAGTAACTAATAACTTTTGAGCCAAACAATTTGGCGCCGTCTATGAGGATTTCGAGAATCAAAATAATAGTATCCACCTAAAGATCAGCCAATCATCTCCTCTATATCACGCGAAAACCAAAAATGGCCAAAATTAATGCCAGATCTAAAGCAATAATGGGGATTACAACCAATCTTCTTGGCTCTCTCAATGAAGTCAGCGACGATGCTGTCACCAACACAACCCCCGGCATAGCACAAGAACGGAGATATCACCTTCCCCTCAGAAGATCTGACGACCTTGCATGACAAAGGAGCTTCCACATCCACTGTCAAAGAGGCACCCTTGGTGGTCAGGAAATTGCTGGAAGAGTGGCTAACAAGCATCCTGAGTGGCTTGGTCGAAAAACCACCACAAGGTAACATGAAAGCAATACCAACGATGAGTATCACCATTGCCACGGGTGAACAGGAAGAGACGCAAGTGCACAACCAACCCGTCGAAACACTAGCCCACGATAGCATGCTGATCGCCATCCTAAGGAAGATGGAAGAAATGGAAAGCGAAAATTAGACTCTCCGCGACCAAATGAAGGAGCACCATGAGAGGGTCGACAAAATCCCCGGAGCCCCTGAGTTATTGCCAAAACGCGACATGAGGAGGTTCGTGGAGCAGCCATACTCTAAAGAAGTTGCCCCTGCTCCATCCCAAAAACTTTCAAAATGCCCCCTTACTTAAGGGTATACGATGGGACCATTGATCCCGAGGATCATCTGATCCATTATGTTACCACCGTAAAAGGAAACAACCTATCAAAAGAGCAGGTACCATCAGTGTTGCTGAAGAAGTTTGGCGAGATGTTAACTAGAGGGGCCTTGACATGGTACTCCCCATTGCCCGCTAAGGCAATATCAACATTCGAAGAAATGGAAGACAAGTTCGTTACCGCCCATGCAGGCGCAAAGAAAGCAGAAGCAAGAGTCAACGACATCTTCGCCACCAGAGAAACCACAAGTGAAGGGCTTAGGGACTTCCTCACCATATTCAATAGGGTAAAGATGAGCCTACCAAATGTATCGGAGGGGATGACAGTAGCCGCCTTCCAGAACGGACTAAGTAGGGATGGTTCTAGAGAAACTAAGAAGCTATTAAACCACCTCATGAAGTACCCCCTTATGACATAGGAGGAAATCCACAACGCTTACTGCACTGAAATACGAGCGGACGAGGACGACCTCAATGGGCCAACCCAACGGTTAACATCCTACAAGTGGAAACAAGGAAAAACCGATGCCACAAGGGACGTCAGGAACATTCCCTTCATTCCAACAGAGAACGACATCAGTCATACACGAGATTTTCCTATCCACCACCCCGGCACATGGACGCATTACAACGGCACATCGCCCCGCTCCAAAATGAAAGAGGTATGCCCCCTTTATTATCATCACATAATTTTTGCTTCAGAAATAGTGTACGCACTAGAGAAGCTTGGCACCAAGGTGCAATGACCTCAGAAGATGAAGTCAGATCCCGCCACAAGGAAGTCGAACGTCCTGTGCGAATTCCATCAGGAATGGGGAAACATGACCGAAGATTGCATAGGTCTGTGACAAGAGGTCATCAGAATGCTAAACCAAGGATACCTGAAAGAGCAACTCAACGACAAAGGAAAGATCAACTTTGCACGTGGACGAGAATAACTCCGCGGACGACCAAAGCCGCCTTCCCCAACACGGACGGTAAACATGATCGTTGGCAACGGCAACGACTCAACAATCAACCATGTCAAATTCACCAACACTCATAGGCTAAAACAGACCATGTCCCACGAACGGTATGATGACTTTGAAGGGAGTATCACCTTCGATAGGTCTGATACCGACGGTTTGTGTTTTTCTTATTACGATTCTTTTGTCATTACTTTATGCATTATTGATATGGATGTCAAGAGAGTCATGATCAATGACGGAAACGGTGCCTGTATCATCTACCCAAGAGTCCTTACAAAGATGGGAATCGAGGATAGGATAATACCCTACTGCATAACACTAACCATTTTAACAATGCAGTGGAACGTACGTCCGGAGAGGTGACCTTGCCTGTCCTCGCGGGAGGGGTCACATTGGAAATAACTTTTCACGTGATGGACAAGGAGACGACATACAACGTCATCATAGGGATCCCATGGATACATGCCATACGAGTAGTCCCCTCGAGCCTGTACCAAGTGGTCAAGTTCCCTACCCCATGGGGAATATTCATCATCAAGGGGGAAACATGCATCGCACATGAGTGTTACAAAATAACCCAAAACTGCGCTCACACCCGACAACTAAGGGGAGCAAGTGCGGAAGCACAGCAATTAGCCGTGCCGTGGACTAAAACCGACCCGACGGCAAACACCATCAAAGATCCTAACATTATGGAAGTTTGTAAAGCAACGATCGAAGATCTCGATCCAATCCAACTGGATAGCAACAACCCAACAAAGAAAGCCTAATCGGATATGGCCTCGCCAATCCAAGTAAGTACCATGAATTCTTAACTAACAATGCAGACCTATTTGCCTTTTCCCATGCAGATATGCAGGGGATTTTGCTAGATATCGCCACCCATAAACTAAATGTCGACCCGCTGCATCCGCTGGTACGACAAATCAGAAGAAAGTTCAACACCACAATCAATGAAGCAGTCCGCGAGGAAGTAGACAAACTACTCGCCAACGGCTCTATCAGGGAGTCAAAATATCCTCAGTGGGTAGCCAACGTCATCATGGTCAAAAAGAAAAATGGGAAGTGGAGAATGTGCGTGGACTTCACCGACCTGATAAAGCATGTCCGAATGACTCCTTCCACCTTCCCCACATCGACCAGTTGATCGACGCCACCGCTGGACACGAACTACTGTTACAATCAGATCTTTTGGTAACAATCAGATCTTGATGGCCGAGGAAGACCAGGAGAAAACAACCTTCAATACTTACCAAAGAACCTACTGCTACAAAGTGATGCCCTTTGGGCTAAAAAACGCAGGGGCCACATATCAAAGACTGGTCACCAAGATGTTCAAAGAACAACTTGGCAAGACCATGGAAGTTTACATTGACGACATGTTAGTGAAATCTGCAAAAAAGGAGGATCACATCGACCACTTAAAATAGGCCTTCGAAATACTAAAAAAGTACGGGATGTAACTGAATCCCGAGAAATGTGCTTTTGGCGTAGCGTTAGGAAAGTTTCTAGGGTTCCTCGTATCTCAACGAGGCATCGCATTCAACCCCGACCAAATCAAGGAAATCGTTACAATACCCGAAGTGCTAAACAGCAAAAAACAGGTGCAAAAATTGACATGCCAAATAGCCGCCCTTTCCAGATTCATCTCACGATCCTCTACATATTGTGAGCACGTGATTTTTACCCTACACATGAGTTATTCCTATAAAATTCAAAATAAATGATTCTTTCTTATTTTTTAAATTTTGTGTGAATTTTGTGTTAGTTGTTTTCATATTATTTGCATGTGATAAATAAAATACAAAAAATTTGCATCTTTAGGAAATTAGTTCATTTCATGTTTAACAAATTAAAAAAAAATAAAAATTAGTTAGCTTTTAAATTGAAAATTGTCAAAAGGAGTTAATTAGTTTAGTTTTAATTAATTCCAAATAACTACAAAGTAGGAAAAATTAAAAATACAACAAAATACAAAAAAATATGAGGAGAAATAAATACAAAATGCAAAAGAACAAGGAAAATACAAGGGAATAAAGAATACCAAAGAACAAAACATTTGGGCTAAAGAGAATACCCAGCTACCCCAGGCCCAAACGGGTAAATACTCCCCAGGCCCAAAATGCCCTGCCCGGACCCAATTTTAAAAAAGAAAACCCGGATCCCCTCCCCCTTTTAATCTCAGCCGTTCCTCGACTCCAATCCAATGGCCCTAATTTATTATTACATATTCTGATATACAACATAACAAAAGACCTTAAAAATAACCTTAACTGAACAAACACTTCTATCCCCTCTCTTAGCCACACCGTCTGTCTCTTCTTCTTCACCAGTGGCCGCCGCTAGGGTTCCGCCACCCACGGCGGCGGCTGGCTTCCATTCCCGACGAAAGTTATACAAAAACACTCCTCTCCTTCTCCTCGTCACTTCCCCGCCATTAGTTTCTTTCAAACATCAACCAAACGCCTCCAAAATTAAACCCTAGTTCGCGCCGCCACTCCCTCCCATGGCGGCGGCGCCACTTCAAACCACCCCAAATCTTCACCTCACCATTCTTCTAACACCCCTCAACCGTGACACACGAAGATTGAGTCCCAAAGCCGCCGGAAACTCAAGTTTAAGTCAACAAGTCGCGGAAAACTTCAAGAAAAGGGTGCGTTTGAGAAGGGATCAAGCAATCATTCAAGAACATGAAGGAAACAATTGAAGAAAACAGAAAAAAAGGAGAAATGAAGAAAAATCAGAAAAACGGAAAAAATAAAGAAAAGAACCGAAAAAAGCTAAGTCTTCTTTCTTTAATTCTATTTATTTTTGTTTGTTTGTCGCCTATCTCTGTTACTGTTTGTTAATACTAATGTGTCGATTGAATGCATCATGAATTTGTTCCTTGTTATTTGTTTCTGATTTTGATTCATAATTCTTGTTAGTTTCTGATCGTTTTAGTAATTTTTGGATGTTTAGATTTTGTTATATTTTCTGTTAGTTTTGATTACTATTGTTAGATTTTTGTTAAATTGATAGTTTCTGTTAATTTTCAGATTATTAGATTAGTGTTTAATTTTTGGTTAGTTTGTTTTAGCAAATTCCAGATTTTTTTTAGATTTTCGGATTTCTCTTAAAGACTTCCGACTCTTGTTTCTGTTAATTTCTGTTTCTCGGCCATGGTTTGATTTTTCTAAATAATTACTTTCTGATTTGTTACTAGATTTTGTTAGATTGTTGTTAGTCTCTGTTTTAGATTTTTGGGAATTATCTGTTAAATTGTCGAATTTCTTCATTGATTGTTTTGAATCTGTTTGAGATGATTGATCAGTGAATCTGTTATCGATCGACAATTAGGATGTATTGGTTATAGCTGAAAAGTTAGTGATTTTAGTTTGATTAGCGAATTCGACTCTAGATTAGTTTATATTCAAGATAGGTCGATAGTTGAAATCACTTGATTCTTAGCAACCTAAGGTGTTTTACTTAATAGATTCAAAGGCGATTAGTTATTCGATTAATAAGACTCACTCATCTATCAAATTGTTTCCCGAGTCTTGTTAATTGAGTAATAGATCAAAAGTGGCTATATTTGTAAGATTGCTTAGGGTTGGCTATAGGAGAAATGTGTTTTCAATTAGCGAATTAATTCTGAATTTAAGTTAGTTGAAGGGCCAATTAGCTAGTTAAGCAATAGTCACTTAATTGTGGCTATTTGATAAATACAATTCTGAAAATAGGTTAAAATAGGAGTAAAATACAGAAATTAGGAATGTAATAAGCATTAAGAAGTAGGGGTAAATGGGGAATAAGAATTGGTATAGTGGTAATAAGCTTAAAAGAAGAAAGGGTACAATTGGGATAGGAATTGGCATAGTTGTTATAAATATAGAGCCTTTAGGGTAATTTGGGCATAACAAAAGGTGTTTTAGTAGATAATAAAAGGAAATGAGGGCACAATAGGTAATACAAGGGAAATGGAACATGGTAGACTATTCTAGAAGGGGTTTTAGTGTAGCTTTCACTAGAATAATTGCACTAACTTGTGCAACAAGCTAACAATTGAAGGGGTTTTAGTGAAATAGTAATTTTCAGATTTTTTCTCTTTTGGGCCTATAAATAGGTAATTTCAGCCTGAATAATGGGGTTCAATCTGATTTTAGAGGTCTCTTTTAGAATTTTAGCCATAGGAACCCAAGAAAAATCCCAAAAATATTTGTTAAAATTCCAGATCTGAAATTGACATTTCAGATTCATTTTTCTTCTGTTTTGCCTTCAAATTCATATCAAATAATCCAAAAAACAGTGGTAACTTCATCATAAATCAGTGAATAAATGCAATTACAGTAATTGGAGTGTGAATTCTGATTTTGGAAACAACTTGAAGTGCTGAAAAATGTCTTCTGGGTTTAATTGTTGATTTCATCACTGCTTCTGATCTCCTTCCTAAAATTGAACTACTGGTGCTGTTGCTGTATTTGCTGTTGATTCCCTCTACTCCTACTCACAATTTATAATTTTCAGGTACTTACTTCTAAACTTCACTATGTAAGGCTACAGCTGAAATGGAAATGAAATTGAAGCCTTTTGTCAAAGATCTGTTGTTGCATTAGTTTACATACCGTAATCTAGTGCGTAATTGAATTTAGACTGTAATTGATAGTATTGTTTTGGAATCAATGATTTGTTAGGTATTATAATTTTTAAATGTTGAATTATATCTTTAAATATTGATAGCTAGTTAGTTTTAACATGATTATATAATGTTGTTAACATAATTAGAGTTAATTTTCAGCATATGTTTCATAAATGTGTGAAAGTCGTTAATATTAGTTTTGGTTTAGAAGTTCTACTGGACGTATGTTTCATAGTTAGAGATTCAGTTGTTATTAAAGATAGTCTACTACTTATTAGTTCTGTTAATTACAGTAATTAGTCCAAGAAGCATTGGATTTGTCATAAGTCTAATTGGCTTAAATAAAATAAGCTCACTGCTTCACTATAAATATATATAGCGCCTGTTTCGTAGTTCAGCAGTTCCTTTGGTTAAAAAAAAAAATTCATGATTAGTTGTCTGCAAGTTACAGCATTTATCTTTAAATTCGATTCAGTATATCAACAGGAGCACTTCACTGTAAATACATAACAGTAGAATTAATTGGTTCTGGCAATGAATTTTATATGGGGCCTGATTACCGTTATTAGGCCCATTAGTGTTTAAATTGGTAGACCAAGGCCATTTTCTTAATAAAATCAATTAGGACCTTCTTACCTTTTTTGATACAAAAACAAAACAATAGAAAATCTAGTTCATCTTAAGACTGGCCTTTAATAAAAGTGAGATGAGCCTCGCCGCACTAAATACACAATTGCGGGGCCCTCAATTAATTGTAATGAAAACTTTAGACTCGGAACGACCGTTTAGCAAATTTCACGGTCTTTCCAAAATTTAATCAAGACGATAGACTCTTTAGGGACGACTTTAATAAAAATACTTTCCTAATTACGGGTGCGCATTTATGTGACCCAAATCCTATTCTCGGCGAAACTGAAATACATTAAAGTCACAGGCGTACTGGTTGCGGTGTGACTCGAAATGTATTTTTGTGACGTCGCAATTCTTCTAAAATTAAAAAGCGGAACATTAAAAGCACATAGTCAAAATATATAAAGAAATCAGATAAAAGCAGAAATTGCAGTTGAGCGACCGTGCTAAAACCACGGAATCCGGGAATGCCTAACACCTTCTCCCGGGTTAACAGAGTTCCTTATCCGGATCTCTGCTTCGCAGACATTTTTAAGAGTCAAAATTCCTCGGATTCGGGATTAACCGGTGACTTGGGACACCATTATCATTCCCAAGTGGCGACTCTGATTAATCTCTAATAAAATCCCGAACCGATTGTCCTTTAATTGGAAAAACTCCTTCCCTTACGTTATTTTATCCGTTTCGGGTATTTGAGCGTCGGGGTATACCCTACGAGCGTATTTATATGCCTTAAGTATGTGGGGTAGTAAAAAGGGAGGTGTGACACATATGCCACAAATTTTTCAACGTACTAAGAAAGGACAACGAATTCCAGTGGAACGAGGAATGCGTCAAATCTTTGCGAGAACTAAAAACATACCTGTCGTCACCACCACTGCTGGACAAAGAGGATCTGGGCGAGCCCCTGCTGATATATCTGGCTGTATCGGAAGTCTCCGTCAGCGCAGTACTGGTTTGCGAAACAAAAGGTACGCAATCCCCATCTATTATATTAGTAAAACCCTGGTGGACGCCGAAATACGGTACCCACACCTCGAAAAACTCGCTTTGGCACTAGTCACAGGTTCAAGAAAGCTTAGACCCTATTTCCAACGCCACCCTATTAAAGTGGTGACCACGTTCCCCTTACGAAGCATACTACATAAGGTTAAGCTATCGGGCCGACTTGCCAGATGGGCTATAGAGCTCAACGAACATGATATCTCGTATATCCCAAGAACCGCCATCAAGTCACAAGTCCTCGCCGACTTCGTGTCTCACTTTAGCGCAAAAATACTACCGGAGGCAGAAATGGAAGCTCTACACTCCACCTTAAATATCGACCTATGGGCTTTTTATAAGGATAGAGCCGCTAATGCCTCGGGATCGGGACTGGGACTCGTCCTCGAAGTCCCCACGGGTGATGTCATTCGCCAGTCCATACAATTCCCTGAGATGAATAACAATGAGGCGGAACACGAAGCCGTTATTGCAGGTATAAGACTGGCCATCAAATATGGAGCTCGCCGACTCATCCTACACTACGACTCTCAGCTCGTGGTAAATTACCAAATCAAGGAACAAAGATTGCAAAAGTACCAGGCAGAAGTCCAAAGATTGATGTCCCAACTCGAAGAGTGCCACTTCGAGCAGGTTCCTAGAGCACAGAATGCCGAAGCGGACGTACTAGCAAAACTAGCTGCAGCCACCACAAGCTTTGACAAAGAGAGCGTCGTCACCCTCCTCCACTCGAAAATCGATCATGTGGAGGTACTCTCATTAAACTTAACCTGGGACTCGCGCAACCAGTTTCTATCTTACTTGCAGGAAGGAACTCTCCCGCCTCATAAAAAAGAGGCAAAGAAGCTCCGTGTATAGGCCGCCAAATAGTGCACGATAAACCACGAACTCTAGAATAGAACCTTTGTGGGACCCCTGACCAAGTGCCTAGGCCCTAATCAAACGATGACAATATTGGAAAAAGAAAACGAAGGCCATTGTGGCGCCCATACTGGCAACTGCGCACTCGTACGCTGTCTAATACGACCCGAATATTACTGACCTACAATGAAAAAAGATGCCGCAGAATATGTCCGCTGATGCGAAAGATGCCAAAAGTTCGCCCCCATGATACACCAACCGGGAGAACCCCTTCACTCGATCACCTCCCCTTGGCCCTTCATCAAATGGGGAATCGACATAGTCGGCCCGTTACTCGCCGGATGAGGAAATATACATTTTCTATTAGTTTTAACTGACTATTTATCCAAGTGGGTGGAAGCAGGTGCATATGCCCAAATACGCGAACAGGAGGTCATCGATGGAAGAACATCATCTGCCGCTTCGGCATCCCTAAGAAATCACATGCGACAACGGACGACAGTTCATCGGTCAGAAAATGACCGAATTCTTCGACAAATGGCACATTAAACGAATACTCTCCACACCATATCACCCTACCGCCAATGGTCAATCGGAGTCATCCAACAAGACAATACTGAATATATTGAAAAAGAAACTTGAAGACGCCACACAGTTATTGCCAGAACTACTACCGGAGGTACTGTGGGCGCACAGGACCACCCCTAAATCTTCCATGGGAGAAACGCCATACTCACTAGTCTACGGTACCGATGTCATCATACTCGTTGAAGTAGACAAACCAAGCTTGAGGTATTCACAAATGAGCGAAGCAAAAAACCTCAAATTGACTCCAAGACCTCAATGAAGCCGAGGAAAGGAGAGAAATGGCCCACATCAAGATGGAAGCCCAGAAATAGCAGATTGAAATATACTACAACAAGAGGGCCAAAATCCGACCACTCAAAGTAGGTGACTACGTCCACAAAGCCAAAACCTTGGCATCTAGGGATCCGAGCGAAGGAAAACTGGGTACCAACTCGGACGGACCGTATAAGATTACTACGACAGCATATAAAGGGTCATTTCAACTAGAGACAATGGAAGGGAAGACACTCCAAAACAGTTGGAATATCTCTCACCTCAAGTATTTCCATTTCTGAAGAGCACCCCCAGAGTCGTATTCTTTTTCCCTTATTCGATTTTGTCCCAATTGGGTTTTTTAGGAAAGGTTTTTAACGAGGCGACGAAGGAGATGCTCGGAAATGCTCATGAGGCAAGTTTGACACGCCAGTTACGCTGTAAGCCAGTACAACAGGCATGCCAAATGGATTGAGCTAATGGCCATCTCCAATATATGAAAGGCTACGTCCGTCTCCAATGTATGAAAGACTACGACCATCTCCAATGTATGAAAGGCTACGGCCATCTCCAATATATGAAAGTCTATGGTTCCATCTCCAATGTATGAAAGGCTACGGCCATCTCCAATGTATGAAAGGCTACGGCCATCTCCAATGTATGAAAGGCCAAGGCCATCTCCAATGCATGAAAGGCTACGACCATCTCTAATGTATGGAAGGCCACAACCATCTCCAATGTATAAAAGGCTACAGCCATCTACAACATGTGAGCACATGATTTTTGCACCAGGCAAATAATTCCAAAATTAAAATAAATATGTTTTTGAGTGCAATTACTTGCTTTATTTTGTGTGTTTGAATAAGAAAAATTAGAAAAATCAAAAAAAATTAGGCTAGTTAATTACTTCGCTTAATTAGTTAGATTTTAAGGAGATTAAAAATAGCTTAAATAGGAGAAAATAAAGGAAAAATAGCAGAAAATTACCAAAAAATACTAGGAAATTAGAGTAGGTAGTAAATTAGGATTTATAATTTTTCATAAAATAAAAGAAAAAAAAATAATAAAAGAAAAATACATAAAAATCATTAAAACCAGAAAATACAAAAAATAGATAAATATATATATGAAGGTATGCAAAACTGGGCCAATTGAAGTCCAGTGGTTTGGCCCAGTGAATTGGCCCAGTGAAGTGGCCCGTCTCTGTGGAAAAGATCCAATCTCATCCGTCCATCAAGACAGATCTGACGGTCGAAATTAATAGCTGGATTATTAGAGATAATTATTTAAGAGATGGCATCTGGACCGCCTGTTTGAATTAATCTAACGGTTGAAGACCTTAGTCTCATAAGCGTCTGAACGACGCCGTTTTAGTAACACGCGTGTGAACCGTCGATCTTGATCAAGCGAACGGCTGAGATTTCATCGGATATTTGGCCTATATAAGACCCTTGTCTGAAGCGGCTGTCTCATTTTGCCAAAATCCAAACCCTAAGAGACAGCCGCCTCCCCTTTCCCTTCTTCATCTTCATCATCATCTTCACAGAAGCCCTAGCCGGCCATGGCGGCCACCATTCCCACGGTGGTCGCCGGCTCCTCTCACCCCTCTTCTCATCTTCTCCTTCTTCTTCATTTCATACCACGCCCAAAACCCAGAAAAAAACACCCCATTCTTCAAAGTCCCGGTCACCAGAATCCTCGTCGGTGACCGCCAAACAATGAACCATCGCCTGAAACCAATACCATTCGAACCCTTTTTCTTTGATCTACCCAACTATACTACTCTCCATCCTCGAATCTTCCTGGATTTCTTCGAATATCCAAAATAAGGTCACCGGAAACCTAACTCCGGTGACCCCAAAATCAAAACCACCCAAAGGCCTCATCTTTCACACCCCTGAACACCCCTTACAACTCAAAACCACAAAAAGGCTCCCCTTTGAGCCTAAAAGAAAGACCAGAAGGAAAATCGAAAAAAAAGAAGTCTGGAAAAGAATAAAGAAAAAAGAGAAACAAGAAGAAGGCCTGAGAGTCTAGGAGAGTCTGAGAGAATAAAAAAGGAAAAGAAAAGAGAATAGGAAGCTCGGGGGACCGGCCCCGCAAGCTAAGTCCCTCGCCCTTTAGTTTTCTTTAGTTTAATAGGATATGTCTGTGATTTCTTACATGTTTTGGTCCTGACTTCTATGATTTTTGTGTTCGCATGATAAGTATCAATTATTCTTGTTGATATTCTGTTCTTTTTCTTTATTTCATTTTTGTTTTAATATGCCCTGTATATCCTTGCCTTGCATGTTCTGATTGATTTGCATTTCATATGTTAGTTGTAAGGCTATTCTTGGTTCTCTTTTGGTGATTCTGTTCTTATCTCGAGTTTGAGCTTCACATACTAGTATAGGATCCTGTATATCCTCATCTGTTAACCTGTTTCTTTTTTTTAGATTCTTGACTAGTTCCTTTGAACATGTTAGTCATAGGGTTATGTTGGTTTTATGATTTTTATCTCTTGTTATCTCGATCCTGTGCTTCTCATGTTAGTCTAGGACCCTTCTGCTTATCTTCTCATGCTGTGAGTCTTTGTCTATTTCTCTGTGGCCACCATGATTCCTTAACTTGTTCATCTCCTATGTGTCCTTGTGTTCTTTTGGGCCTGTTAGTGATAATGACTTTATCTGTTATATGCCTTGTTTTGATCACATGGCTTTTCGCTCTAAGATTGAGAAGTTCATCTTTTCTGTGTCATTTTAACTACTCTTGTTGCCTTTGACTGTAATGATTCATAGAACTAGGCTGCCCCATTTCCTATGATATCCAAACCCGAAATATGGTGCTTTTGCTGTGCCATTGAGAAAGGAAAGCGCACTCAATCAATTACCATGCCGTGTCGTTAGACAAAAAGTCATCCGCAGGAGCTGAAAGCCACTTGACTCTAAGGAGAGGAGCTCACTATCAGGACGGACGGGTATAAGCGATTAGCGATAAGCTATTCTTTCTGGCTTTCATGGTCTAATTTTTCTACTGTTTCTACACATCCTTCTTTTCTTCATCTCCATGCTCTTCTTTCCTTCATTTTTATCTTATCTGTCATACACTTGTCCATGATTTGGTTCTGGTTGATTATGTTCCCATCATTCCATAGTTTATTTCATATCTTTGTGCAAGTTGCTCTGATAATTAGTCTTGAGGCTTCTTAGTTGGCTCATCCTTAGCCTGTTATGTTAAGATCCTGTTATTTGTCATGTTAATCCCATGGTGCTTTGCTCTAAGTTCAAATATTTCATCTTTCTTTGATCTACTGACTGTTAGTTCCTAATTCATATTGAAAGCATGACTAGGATTCTTCACATGTTTGGCTTTAGTCTCATACTTTTCCTGTTTCATTGGGTTATCATTATTCTAGGTCTAGAGTTTGAAATTGTATCCTAATTGTCATCTCTGTTAATCTAGGCTGTGTTGACTGTTTATGAAAAATCTGTGCTTATGTGTTCTGAAATTGATCAAACTTTCATATGACTTGAATTAGCAATAATTAGGTATAAATTGACATGAATTCACACTGCATCACATACAATCCAATAGAATGAGTTAGTTGACTAGAATTCAACCATATCTACTGTTCTCTCTGAATTTGAGTTGGTTAATGCATGTTTTTTGGATCATATGTGTTTCTGTATGCAATTCATGTTAAGAATGCTTAAGATTTGCTAGATTTGGCTTCTTATGAATGTCTGATTGATCATTTAGACCTTAGCTGGATTGGTTATAGCTGTTAGCATTAGGTTTTATGAAAATGGTTAGTTTTTAAATAGGACTAAAACTGAAAATCATAATTAGGCTATAAGTTTAATAATTGGCCTAAGAATGGTCAACCTTGCAAAGGGTTGACCAATTCTGTGAGCCCTAACACACAGTCCACCTTAAAACAGTGGCTGGTTGTGCAAAGGGGTTATGTCTGCAAATGCAGACTAGCCCAGGCTCTATATTGAGCCCTGAACAGCAAAGTGGCCAAACCTGTAAAGGTTTTGGGCCCAGCTGTTCAGTATATGGCTTTGATAGCCCAAGCTAAGTCTCAACTTGAGACTGACTAACTTTTAAATAGTTTAAACATAACAATAAAACAGGCTATGCCTGCAATTAGCTTTAATTAGGAATAAATGGGTCTTAATTGACTGTAATTAGTTTTAAAAGTGTCTAAAATTGAAATAGTTCTTAAAAATAAAACTGGCCAGCCCTTTAAATACTAATGCCAGGGCTGGCCATTAGTTAAATAGGTGCAAAACAAGCTGAAAATCTGCCCTAGGTAGGCTAGTAAATCAGCAGTGCCCTTAGGGGCATAATTGGGTATTAAAAAGGTAAAATAGTAAATAGTTAGAACTTGGGAGGGTAATGGAGACACTTGTGCTCCTGATTTCTGCAATTTTGCAGAGGTTTAGGGGTATAATGGTCTCCTAAAAATGGGAAATCTGTAAAAATCTTTAACTATTAGGGATACATTGGTAAAAGCTCATAAAAGAGAATCTTTAGAACCTTCCAGCACATGCTGGAAGGGTTTTGATAACTGAAAATGGGGACCTAAATGTAGATTTGATAATTTTAGGAGGGGGAGAAGTGGGATAAAATCCCATAACTTTCTCCCCAAGTTTCAGCCTTAGGTTAACTATAAATACACCTTCAAAAGAGCTGAAAAAGGGGGTTCCATTGGAGAGTAATCTGAAAGACACCTAAACTGAAATTCGCACAAAAGCTTGAGAGATAAAATAGCAATAGAACAATAGGATTTTTCTGGAATTTTTTGAGTAGAACTCGCTGGTTTCCATTGGTTTTTTTTTGCCGTGTTCTTCTGCTCGAAATTGGATTGGGTTCTTCTGTTACATTGTTGATTCGTACCTGTTGTTGCTGTGATATTTGGCTCTTTGGATCTCACTGTTGCATTGCCTTGTTTGACCCTTTGCTGTGCTTACCTGCTTTACCCCCTAGACTCATTGGATTTTCATTTGTTATTCAGGTACACTACTCTCTACTTGAAGCTGTAATCCCGAGATTGATTGAATGAAGATCCTGTTTAGTTTATATATCGTACTGGATTTGTAATTCATTTTGTATTATTGTCTAATAGCTTAGATCTACAATATAGTGGTAGTATGAACAGAATCAACAACAATGTAATAGCAGTAGAATAGTAGTAGTAGTAAGTAGCATAAATCACTTAGTTAATTAGGCAAAACCTCTAAAACAAAGTCAAATGGCTATCACATGAGTAGATGACAATCATGATCACATAGTTAATTCATTTCATTAATCAGTCAAATTAAAATTAGTTAAGAAGAAGAAACCATCGGACAGGGTAGATAATTGGAGTGCGATTGGCTTGATAGCATTGAATGAGTTCGATTGGTGTTAATATCAGTGTTTAATCATATACATGAAGTAATATATAAGAATAAGTTCAAAAGTAATATCTGGGTTAAGTCATATTAGAGTCAATAATTGTATATACATATCCATGAGTTTAATTCATACGGTTAGTCAGTAGCAAAAATAGTATAGCTATAAGTAACCCATACCCTTTCATCTATATATGGAGTTAAATAGCTCACTGATCTTAGTTAATAATTGATTCACTGGCTAGTATAGTTTCTTTGTTAAAAAATCAAAAACAGAAGTAGTCTTGTAATTCCCTGTTAGTAGATAGCCTTATTTCCAAATTTGTATTACGACTTTTCTCTTTAATTGATCAATAAAAATGACATCTGATTCTTTCTTTGAGTTCAAATGTGTATATTCTTTTACTTTCTCTGTTATTGTTTTGAGCCTAAATCTTTATATGAAACCGACTAGGCCAGCAATCAAAGTTCAGTAACTACCTGGGCCTTTAAGGCCTGGTCTGACGTATTGTTTAAAGCTTCAATTGGAACCAGGCCCATTTAAATAACAGAAATCATACGGGCCTGGGATTATTATAGTAATAGCATACGATTAAGTAAAAAACAAATATAGAAAACATAGTTAAATATTAGTATCCTTTAATGAAAATTGGGACGAGCCTCGCCCGAATAACACCGGGGCCCCCATTTAGTAATGATATAAACACAAATAGATCCGGGAAAGCTAATAGCCAATTCCATAGCTTCTCCCAAAATATTTAAAAGCCGATAGACATTATTTTAGGGCACGGTTTTAATATATCTTCCTATGAATGAGTGTGCACTTGGTGCGACTCAAATCCAAATCTCGGTAAAGCCGAAATACACCAAAGGTCATAGGCGTACTGGTTGCGGTATGACTTGAGGCGTGTTTTCGCGATACCGCAAATTCCTAAAAATAATATTTAAACGTAAAAGCGTATTGTGTTATTAAAATCTATAACCGAGTCAAACAAAAGTCAAGAACGACAGTGGAGCGACCATGCTAAAACCATGGAATCCGGGAGTGCCTAACACCTTCTCCCGGGTTAACGGAGTTCCTTATCCGGATCTCTGCTTCGCAGACATTTTTAAGAGTCAAAATTCCTCGGATTCGGGATTAACCGGTGACTTGGGACACCATTATCATTCCCAAGTGGCGACTCTGATTAATCTCTAATAAAATCCCGAACCGATTATCCTTAAATTGGAAAAACTCCTTCCCTTACGTTATTTTATCCGTCTCGGGTAATTGAGCGTCGGGGTATACCCTACAAGTGTATTTATACACCTTACGCATGTTGGGGTAGTAAAAAGGGAGGTGTGACACAACATATAAATGGCTAAGGCCAGTAATCAACTCAGTTCGATTACGATAAATCAACTCGACACAGTTGAGATGACTAAATGGTTACGACCATCCCAAAACGAACAAACGGCTAAGGCCAGTGTCGTAGTAATCAACTCGGTTCGATTATGATAAATCCACTCGACACGGTCGAGATCACTAAATGGTTACAACCATCCTAAAATGAACAAATAGCTAAGGCCAGTAATTGACTCGGTTTGATTACGATAAATCAACTCGACACGGTCGATATCACTAAATGGTTACGACCATCTCAAAATGAACAAACGGCTAAGGACAGTAGCATAGTAATCAACTCGATTAGATTAAAATAAATCAATTCGACACGGTCGAGATTACTAAATGGTTACGACCATCTCAAACAAACAAACGACTAAGGCCAGTAGCATAGTCATCAACTCAGTTCGATTACGATAAATCAACGTGACACAATCGAGATCGCTAAGCGGATACAATCATTCCAAAACATGAAAATAGCTAAGGCCATTATCGTACTAAGTCTACCCAGCTCGACTATGACAAATCAACTTGACAGCGATCGATACTACGCATACTACTACGACAAGCGCCCAAAACAAAATGAGCAAAAAGTATATATGTTATCAAAAGAATAACTTCCATTTCCTCCAAAAAGAAAAGTATACATTTACAAGAGATCCTATTCACATGACTACAAAATTACAACAACAAAATAAATACATCTTAGCCACCGCCACCCTGTTCGTCGTTGCTAGCTGGCCCTTCGCCTTGTCCACCGCCACTTTCGGCCCGAAATGCCATAGAAATCCAGGACCCAGTAGCCGGATGGTTTACCTATTCAAAGGTATAGCCCGCTGGGTCCGGAGAATCAGGGCTATACCCGCAAGCTTCCTGGGTAACCCGAACCAAACAGCATCGGTCTTCAACCTCTGCCTCAGTAGCCCGACCAACAACATGTAAATCTTCAAAAATTGCCAGCTTAGCCTCGATGTACACCCACATATCTTGTGCCTCGCTAGACACGTCGTCGGCTAACTCAGTCACTGCTGCTTTCCTAAGAGCGTCAACTTCAGCTGCCCTGACGTTGAGCTTGGTAGTTAGGGAATCAACTTTGGCACGCAATTCAGCGGCCTCTGCCATTGCCCCACGGACAATCTCCAACTCATCCTACTTCGACTGAAGAAGGTTCTTCAGCTCCGTGTTTCAAGCCAGGGAAGTCATTAAATTTTCATCTACTTGCTCCAGCTGAGTCACACGCTCCCGCAACTGAGCTTCTGACTGCTCCAGGCCCGCGCGAAAAACCTAAAATTGTGGGTCCTGGGCGTATATGTCCGCCAACGTCTAGTGCTTAGCATGACAATTTTTATACATTCTTACCACCTACCTAAGGGTGGCGGTCTTCTTCTAAGCACACCGACCCCTCTCCACTTCCAAGATGAGGGTCTAAAAAGAAAAATACAACACAAGTCAACATACACCTAAGGTTCGTTCTAAGAAACAAAAAAAGCAAAGCATACCTGCAAAGCTGCACCGGTGACTCTTTGGGATAAGTCCCTATCGCTGACGTCCTTTAGAGTCTCGCTCTCGGCAGCCGCACTAACCAAAGTCATGTCCGCTGCGGCCTGCTTACTCTCCAGCAACAGGTTATATCCGGCCGGGATCACGATCCGACGGTTAGGCCCAATCGCCTCCATCTCCACTCGAGCGTAATCCCCTGTGGCATATCCACAGATGCGGGGGCCCGCTTAGAATCTGCCTTTCCTTTGCTAGCAACTGCCTCGACAGTAGCCTGTGCGTTATCTCCTTCGACACTTGGGGGGGTGATAGCAGGTACGACCCCCCTCTGAGGTTCTGGCCTCCCTGAGCGAATGGAATCGCCCATCAAGAACGGCCTCGACTCTGGATGGTGTACATTTGCTCTCCTCCACTCTATGGCTATTCCCTTGCCAATAAGCAATCAACGCATCTTCCGCTCGACGGCTCTTCGCCTTCGGAAGCCTCCTCTTCAGCACTAGGATATGGAGGCGAATGAGTTGTCTCGCTCGTGGATTCAACCACCCGCACGACCTCAGGCTGAGTAGCGTCAGGAACGTCCTCGTTAGAGGGCTCCTGGGTCGTATATTCGCCCTCGGGCCGAGCAGATTCGGGAACGTCCTCGCCAGAAGGCTCTAGGGTCGTATACTCGCCCTCAGGCTGAGCAACCTCAGGAATATCCTCCCCCGAAGGTTCCTGAGACACATACTCATCCTTAGAATAAGTCCTCACCACCGAAAGGGCTGCAACATCCCGCCTTCTCCTCCTTCGGGTGGCGCTCCGAACTGCCAAAATAAAGTGAGTCAAGTGACAAACATTTGAAAATAGAATTTTCAAATTAGAAGTCGGCGTAATACCTAACGGGCCGTATCGGGTGATGAATGCCGACCATGTCCGGCACTCCTCCGCAAAAAAGGACCACTCTCTCCACCCACGACCTTATATCTGGTACAAGTCGAGGCAGAGAAATCCTAGCTGCAAACAGGGGAAAGCGAGGAAGTCACAAAGACTGAACGAGCGGAAGTTATGAAAAATATTAAGTATGCATAAAAGCACTCACGTTCTGGATTCTATATCTCTGGGAACCCCTCTGGGGTCGCCACCAGGTCCGCCGTCTGGACATAGAAAAATTTAAGCCAGAAACTTGGGTTTGTCATCCGCTCTGACGACCAGGCCTTTCGTGCCACGGCTCTTCAACTACAACATTGATCCCCTCATAAAAATAGGGCTAAATAACTGCAGCAGGTGGTGGATCGAGACGTCGAGTCCGGCCTGATCATCGTAAGTGATCAATATGCGAGACACTTTTCATGTATACGAAGTAAGCTGAGCCAGACATACATTGTAAAAGCGGTAAAACTCCTCTGCCAGATAATAAATTGGGAGGCCACACCCGATAAAAATGGGTATTCATAAAAAGCACAGAACTCCGGTCAGTGTACGTTAGCAAAATCCCCTATGGCCGCCTTCATGACCACTGTATCAGGGATTTGGCACGCCTCATGTAGGTTGTCCAAATATGAATCAAGGAACTCAGAGCAATTCCATGCTGGAGTTGGACATCTTGTAGGAAAATCCCTTCGATCATGAAGCTCTCGGGGAAGGACGTTGTCCACAGTAAGGGGAACGAGGAGACTTTGGGTTTTTTTCCCACCATTCGAAGATGGTGGAACCCTAGAAGAGGACTCGTCTCTATCTCCCCTATTTTGTTGGCCTCGTCTTTCCATAATCAGTGTTTATCTACGAATAAATACGTCAACAACTAAAGAAACTAACTTCAAAGAAGACTCGAAGGGTTCAACACAAAAGTTACTAGGATCCCGTATAGAAGATGAAAAAAAGGAGAGAGTCTGAGAAGTTCAAAAGATAGCAGAAATTAAACCCTTCCCCTATTTATAGGGCCTTAATACACAAAAATCGAAGAGGCAGGCGTCAGAAAAGGGGCGGCAAACCAAAACGTCAAATCGCCCCTGATCCATCTTAGGAGTAGTTATAATCATAACGCATGTCGGCAGTGACGTCAGTCCAAAAAGTAGGCCACGTGCTAACGCATAAGCGACGCCACGGCGGATCAACATTTCCACCCATTGAAGACGTACATCGTGTACGCCTCCAACGGGAAGAGGGAATAACTATATGGGGCCAAATACGGCTTGACCATATGGGGCCGAACGCAACTCTCCCCACGCTCGCAAACGATAAGGGTACGACCCTTCACATATGTCTCCTACAACGACGGTGCAGTTTGGACGTAAGTATACAAATGATGTCGTTCATATTTAGACGTCCCCTCTGAAAGGGCGTCAACTACCCCCCGATGGATTACAGTTTTAGTATTGAGACCTCACCTCTATATAGAGGGAGGCTTCCCTGTTGTAAGAGAGGGGATGTTATTATCAAATAATACAATTTCTCTCTCTATCTTATTCTCTCTCAAACTGTGTTAAGCTATAATCCTTAAAAGTTCTTCATTCTTTCAAGTATCTTTACATTATAATCACAATAATCTCATTTTAGGCTCATTATATTTGATTACGATTTACCCCTTTCATACTCTTTGATTGTCCTTAGCTTGTAAAGTAACCAATAACTTTTAAGCCAAACATACACCAATATATGTTCATGTCTACAAACTTTTAAGCCGTGTTATCTAGTTTTTTAATGCGTAGCGAGGTACCTACTTTGTTGTGTATGAACGATCGATAAAATTTGATGGGATTTAATTTTGTACCAGACATGAGATAAAAACGAGATACGCAAAATCAAGGCCAACAAAAATATTTTACTGCTAACAACAACAACAATAAATTTAATATAATTTTATAATTAGAATTTGGAAAGAGTAATATGAACACATTCCTTATCCTATCTTGTGAAAATAGAAAAATTATTTCTGATACACTCTCGGCTCAATTAAAATGAAATATTACTATTGGGGACAAAATTATCGTGCAAAAGGAAATGTATGCTTCTGACCAATTAAGGTCCTTATTTGGAACTAAATTGGTAGTTGCAAACTTGTACCAACAAAACGACCTATTTAACAAAATATATATATATGGCTTTGAATGAAAAAAAATTAAAAAATACCAGTACTCCAAATAACAACGGACAAAAAGGTATAAGTTCATTAATAAATCTGCTGTTGCAGCAATTAGACAAAAATAATTTTGTGACTTGTACAATAAGTAAAATTTAGTTATTTTAATGTAACATTCTGATTTTACTTTTATACTAGATAAAATTTAATGATCATACGTGAAATTTACCAATCAAAATCTTTAACCTTGGTAAGTAGTTTATCTTGAGGTGAATTGCAAACTTGAGATTCAATTTAGTTTCTAAAGACTCCAATTTGCCTCATTGTCTCAACATCATCAAATTACCATGTGAAAATATCAATAAGAAAACATGAAGGATCGAATTGTACTTTAGGACATATACGAAGGACTAAAATGCTAATTTGTTACTTTATAATAATGTGTCCAAATTTCAATTGGATCATATCCATGGTTCCACCATGTGATACATTTAACAAAAATTTTTCTAAATTAGAGCCCATCAACTCATGAATTTCAGTGATTTTGTTATAAACAGAAAAAGATATTCCAAATTTAGTGTATTTTCAGAAAATCAAACTTTATCCTTAAATGGTAAATTAGTTAATCCATAAATGTGAATCTTTCTAATAAAGATCTAAATGAAAAAATAATTGCATTGTCAAAAAATGCAAAAATAGGTGGACCATATTTCCAAAATCTTTATTAAGGGTTAATACTTTGACAGACTGAGAGATTTCCATACCCTAAAAACATATAACATGCACTTTTTCCTCTTTGAGACTTTGATTGCAACGTAACAAGTGTCTATTTACTTTGTAATTTTTCCATGAAAATGACATGGCTAAAGTAATTCTTTCCCCCTCTATTTTTGGGTCCACTTATGAGTAGTTCTTTTGAAAATTATCCTTTCTCCTTTGCATAGAATTTATTATTATTATTATTATTATTATTATTATTATTATTATTATTATTATTATTATTATTATTATTATTATTATTACCCTAAAATGAAAAAAAGAGGGGTGACAAAAGTTTGGATTGGTAGGGGGAATGAGAGCCTTTTTCCGGATCATGCGTGAACGCAAATTACTTTATGTATCGGGCTGCTTTTTTTTTCTAATGACTAACTGTATATTCTAAGAAAGTCGAACTATGTACCAATTCCTAATATGTATAATATACACATATATGGCATATAATTTACATACATTACAAAAGTTTTCACATAATGACATAAATAAGTAATAACATACGAGAAATTACTTTTTATATTTCAGCTAATGCGTTTCATTTATCTAACATGATTTTATGGTTGGTCCGTGATCTCGAAGTGTTAACTTCAAAATGCTAGAAAATGATAAGCATGTAAATTGTTGCCCCGCCCCCTTCCTCCTTCCCCTCCTTTTTCCCTTGCCGTTTCTCTCATATTGATTGTTGTACATTTAAAACATCTATGTTTATGAATTCTAATGTAAAAGATTCATATATGTACGCATTTTCATTTCCAACAAAGAAGTTGTGAGTTCGAGTCTTTCTAAGAGCAATGTGAGAAGTTCTTGAAGGGAAGGATGCTGGGGTCTATTTGGAAACAACATTCCTAACCCAGGGTTGAGGTAAGGTCCGCGTACACACTACCCTCCTCATACCCCACTAAGTGAGATTATACTGAATTGTTATTGTTGTTATAGTAAACATACTATAGCATACAATTGGAAGTTTTAAGCAAAATATATAATTATACTAAATTCACACCTATTGTCACAAAAGTATAATAGTGTACTGTCACTCTACGTACAACTGATTTAAATTTCTAAATTCGTCTCCACTTATGTTTACACCAAATAACGTTTATATGGGGAATGGGGTTTACGTTAATATGAAAGACAATTCACTTGTTACATAAATTCGTGAAAATAAACACGTAGGTCACTTTTTCAAAGACAGGGATGGCCCTAAAAGAAAATGTTTAATAAAGAAAATAAAAAAGAAAAAGATATTTGGCAAAACCAAGAAACCCCATCCTTGCAAAAGATATAAGAACACGACAACCTAGTCCTTAAATAATTTGTCTACCCAATTTGAGTCTGTTAAACTCTTTGATAGCTACTGAAATACGGAGTATATATTTTTAAAACCCCACAAAAAAAAGAAAAAAAAGCAATAACATGAGGAGTAGGAAAGTTGGGCAAAACCCCCACCAATCACCAACATGATATAGCGGAAAGTATTTATTTATTTTTAATCGGAGATTTCGTATTCGAGTCATAAGTATAAAGTTGTTTATTAAAGAGCGTTATACACACTAATATTGGACTTTCCGACGTAAACTCAAATTTTATCAGATCCAATACAAGTACTGCACGTGTAGTAGCGAAGCCAAAAAATTTCTTAATGGTATTTAAACTTGAAATAAGTAAAAAAAATCGGACAAATGATGTTCAATATATATTATGTACCTCTAAAATCTAATATTTTACCTATATACTCGGTTTAATTTTCTGACAAAGGGTGAACAATTGATCACCAACCAAAGTGTGGTTTCGCCCACGCGAACACCATATAAAAAAAAATCTATAACAATAACAACAACAACGACCTAGTGAAATCTCACAAGTGGGGTCTGGGAAAGGTAGTATATATGCAGACCTTATTCCTACCCCGAAGGAGTAGATAAACTATTTTCGAAAGACTTTCGGTTCAAGAAGATAAAAAGCTTCCATACCAGGAAACCTATAAAAAGGGGCAAAATCCCATTAAGTTAGTTCTTCTTTCGTGATATATAGGGCTTTCCGAGAATTTTATCAGACTCCAATACGAGCAGAGAATACCATATAAAAAAAACCTAAAAAAAGGAGCAAAATCCCATTAAGTTATTCTTTCGTGGTCCCAAAATTGCAGCCAAAGATGAGCTATTTTGTGGAGACAGTTGTGAGGGTGGGGGTTTTGCATTTTGGGAGAGCTTTGTGGGGGCTCCTTTGTGCAATTTCGAGGGGACACGTTATGACATATCATTCTCTATATGGGCTAATAAGCCATTTATATTACTTTTCGTTAAATAATACTATTTTTTTTAAATAATCTCAATTATACCTTATAAATAAATATTAGGTTAACCTATTTATATTAAAGTTGAAAAAAATAATTTCAATTGTTATAGTGAAAGTTTAAACATGAAATGTTCATTGTTATTACTTGTATGCCTTAGCTACTACCAAGAGACTTACAAAATCCACTATATTATTGCATCCAACTCCAACAGATAAAGAAAAATATAAAAAACAAGCATTGTTTACGTTATGTTACGTTAAATATTAATGGTATTTGACTCAATTAGCGTGCTTCTAAACCAAGTATTCAAATAATCTATTGTTGTAACTTATAACACGACTATAAATATCAAATAAATCTGTTTATCAAAATTTGAAATGGATAAATTAAGGGTTATCATTAAAATTTAAACATGAAATGTTTATGTTATTATTTAGTGCTTCAACTACTATGGTACTTAAGAAACCTACTTTATTATTGCATCCAAACCCAACCAAAAAAAATAAATGAAATTACAAAGACAAACACTATTTATACTACTCGTTGTTAAGTTAAATGATAATGATATTTGATTCAAATGGTACACATATTAAATTGATTTTTCAAATAATCTTTGTTATAACTTATAACACAATTATAAACATAGAATGCACGAATTTATCAAAGTTTGAAATGGATAATTTAAGGCTTCATTTGTCCATAATTAAAAAAAAATATATTTCAAAAATATGTTTTCCATGAAATTTTGCAAGTTTTTAAAATTTTCGAAAATAATAATTTTTTTAAAAAAACGTAAGGGTTATCACTAAAAAAAAATTAAAATTTGAAATTTTCAGGAAAACTTTTCGCTCAATTCACAAAACTGTAATATATTTTCAAGTGAATGCATGTCCAAACATAAATTATTTCAAATACTAATTTTCAACTTAACTCTAAATACTAATTTTATTTTATAAAAAATCATAATTTTATGTCCAACCGCTTGATAAAGTGTTATGGTGAGAGTTTATACCTGAAATATTCAAGCTATTCAGGGGCGGAGCTAGCGTAGAAGTTGTGGGTTCGGTCGAACTCAATAACTTTGGTCCAAGTTTTGTATTTGTCTTGAAAAATTTATTAAATATGTATAAATTATTAATTTAGAATCCAGTAACATAAATAAATTAGAATCTCGAACCCACAAGCTTTAAATTCCGGCTCAGCGTCTCAGCTATGACTTTTTTTTTTTTGTAAATATTTATTCAAGCTATTACTTGTATGCTTCAACTACTAATAGAAACCCCACTATATTATTGCACTCAAACCCCCCAACAAAAAAAGGAAAATACAAGGACAAGCATCTCTCCCCCCTTTTCTCCCCCCAAAAAAGTAGAAATCTTGAAAGGGGGTGGGGGAGTTAGGGGAAGTTTTTGAGCCTAAAAGTTAAAGAACTTCTTGGGCCAAATACCCATGTAGAAAATTTGCTTCTTTTTCCTGTGAAGTTATCATCTTTCTTGCATTTTGTTAGTTTCACAGTGTTCAAGCTGAAAAAAGATGCCTAGGCCAGGACCCAGACCTTATGAGTGTGTAAGAAGAGCTTGGCATAGTGATAGACACCAACCCATTAGAGGTTCTATTATACAACAAATTTTCAGGTACTTGAAAATTTTGGAGGTGTGATTTCTTGAAATTTCATTTATCTTAAAGTGTTGATGTTGCTCACCATCTGTTTGATCAGGGTTGTACAAGAAAGGCATGGTGTTGTTACTAAAAAAAACAGAGAATGGCAACAGAAGCTCCCTATTGTGGTTTTTAAAGCTGAGGAAATTATGTACTCCAAAGCTAATTCTGAGGTTTTTTCCTCTTCTTTTGGATTTCATTTTCTTGAAAGGGTTTAGCTTAGGTTTCTTGAATTTTGATTGTATGCTTTTTTGTCATCTATATTAGGCTGAATATATGGATCCTGAAACACTTTGGGACCGGTTAAATGATGCCATTGATACTATAATTAGGAGAGATGAGACTGCAGAGACTGGACAATTCTTGCCTCCTTGTGTTGAAGGTACCAAAAAGTTCACAACTTTATTTTGCCTTGCTATTCATTTTTACTGCTCCATTTGTTTTTAGCTCAATTCCTCAACGAGAACCATGCCGTTTTGTATAGTTTTCAGAGTGATTATGTATGCCTTGTTTAACATGAAACTTTGGTGCTCAGCTGCTCTTAATTTGGGGTGTACTGCGGAGAGAGCGTCTAGGAGCCAGCGGAACACTAATCCGAGGAGTTACCTTAGCCCAAGAAATCAAGAACCTCAATGTGTACCTCCTAAAGTTTTCAGTAGAAGTACCAATGAGCAAAACACTAACTCATCGTTACCATTTCTCCCTGCGAACCAACCCACATTTTTGAGACCTTCAAATGTCAATTCACCCAGATTAGCTTCAGATTTTGACAGGCCTGTAATGCCCAGCATCGACAATCTCGGTGCTTCCTCAAGTGCAAAAAACGATATTATTCCGGAAAGTAACAATTCAGCTGATGTGGGTTCAGTATATCCGCTGTACTATGGTACTGATGTTCAGCCTGAAGTTTCTCCTATGGTCTTCCAAAAACCTCAACGTAATGTAATTGTTGGCAAACCGATATACCAATCCATGGCGGAGCCTGCTGAAATCAGCTGCTTCCCGAGATTGTTTCCCTATGGGAGAGATGATATTCAAGAAAAATTATGTCAAGCAAATTATGGGGACAACACTAGGAGGGTGCCTGAATTGGATTGTGATTTGTCCTTAAGGCTGGGTCGCTCCGCAAACTCTCGTCTGCAGCTGGAAAAGATTCAAACTGGTTGCTTTGGTGAAATTAGGCCAAGCGACAATTCTCATGAAAGAGAGCGGTTCAAGCTTATGTCTACCAGCAAAGGGAAAGAGTTCACTTTCTTTCCCACGGAGTCTGCTAGTGGACCATCAGGGTTCCAAAGAGCTCGTGAAAATTTGGAGGTTTATGGTCACAATGCAGAAAATCTATTTAGGAAGCCTAAGATGCCTGTTAGGCCGAGTGACAGTTTTCAGCAAAGAGATGAGTTCGAGGCTGTTTCTACTAGTAAAGACAAAGAATTCCCTTTCTTTCTTGCAGAGTCTGCCAATAGTCCGTCGGGATTGCAAACAGGTCCGGCAAATTTAGAGGGTGTAGGTCAGAATGCCGAAACACTACTTAGGAAACGTAAGATGCCCTTCCATAACAATATGGAACTCGGACAATTTTTGAGGCAAGATGAGCAAACTTTGAACCGTTTTTCTGGTCAAATGAAAAGGCCAGGTTTGTAGTCTGTAGACAGGCTCCATTTTGTTGTATCATAAAGTTTTGAGAAAAGAAAAGTTTAGGATCCCTCCTGCATTTTTATCTTCCAGTTTTTGGCTTGAATCTGATATTTTGCATTGCTGAAATGGCACATAAAGATAATGTGTAAAAAAGGAATTTAGAACTAACAAAAAGAGCAGCATTTGAACTTTGACAGCAAGACCTGGGATGGATGGCTATATTACAATATTCTCAGATGTGGTATGTTTTAAAACTAACCGTCCCTATAAGCTTCAAACATTTGCTTGGTTTGTTGACTATGTAAATGAAGTGCAAGATCTCAGGTTAGCCGTAACACTCTGGTTTGTGTATCCAACATTATGTTGGCTTGGGCTATCATGCTTTGAACTAAATTGCCCACTGTTACTTTCATGTGAATTTTACTTATTTATTCTCTTTGTGTTGAAAACAAACTTTATATAAGCATCATTGTGAGTGATGGGGAATATGACAGGAGCCGAAAATGTCAATACTGTAGGTTGGGGTTACTAATGATATATATGAGAATCTATTCTTATGCGACAAGCAAAACAGATCCAAAGCTTCGTTATGTTATGCCCATAATTTAATTGCTCATCAAAGAGGGGGAGCCTTATCGTGACAGGTAAAGTTGCTGCCACGTGACCAGGAGGTCACGAGTTCGAGCTGTGGAAACAGTGTCTTGTAGAAATGTAGGATAAGAATGCGTACAATAGATCCTTGTGGTCTGACCCTTGCCCGGAGCCACGCATAACGGGAGCTCAGTGCACCAGGATGCCCCTTTTAAATGCTCATTGAAGTAGTTTGTGAATCTGCTGCGTTTTCATCAAGTCCTGCATATTGCAGCTATCATCTTTCCCTGTTGAATAAGTAATATTGCTGCGACATCTTTGTTCCCTGGAAATTGTAAAGGTTTACCATCATGGCCTGTTAATTATGAGGAGTCACTAATTTATTTTAGAAAGGGTTCTTTTGTACTATCTCTATAGTAATTGTATGTGTACCTGAGCATGTCTGCGCTTAATTTTGGGTCTCACCATCTGTTGATCAATTTTATTTTTTAGTCTGGTGAGTGATATTAAAAGAGGATGAAATTGACCTAAAATTAAATGAAAGGAAGTTGTCTTAAAGGATCTACAAATTTCGGGGATCCATGCAAACTTAGCAAAAGATAGGGCAGCACAATGGATGAAAAAGATCTATGCATATACATATTTGTTGAGGATATTTTTAAATGTTAGCAATTTTACTGTAGGGTCTATGCTTTCTCGTAGTGGTTTAGCCTTTAAGAGATTTTGTGTTTAGAAAATAATACCGTGCTATTTGTATGTGCATAATATTGGCAAGAGATGAGTTTAAATGAAGTATTGTGCTCAGTGAGATACAAAGTTTTGGATGCCAAACTCAAATTGTATCTTTTGCACACCAATGCTCAATGGAAACTCTTTTTGAATAAAAAAATGTATTCATATAGCTGACCGCAACTTGTTTGGAACTGAGGATACGCAGGACAGAAAAAATATTTCTGCGAAATTTTTATCATGTCTTTCAGGGAGGTATCTGTTCTAAGATTGATCTTGTGTTCTTCATTTTGCCTTGTATTTGCATTGCACTTGTGCACATGTGAAAAGAGATCTGGACTGCATATCTTTGCCTCACATGCTGTATATCCAGGGCTGGGGAACTCTCGACACCAGGCAAGTTTTTTTATTTAACTTAATAATCATTTCTAGTCTTACAAAAATTGAATCATTTCCGTTTTGTGTTACATGGATTATTTCCAACTCCATTTCATTTTAAGTTATATAGCCAGCAATATAATGTAGCAGTATGTGTTTTCTGTTGACAAAATGATAATGCAATTTCTGTTCTTAATGTTTACATTAAAATTTGCCGATCGCCACACTTGACAGGTGGTATTTAAGTGAACTTTATATGATTTGTTCATGGGTTAGCTCGATTCAGATTGTTGTTAGACATCTTTGCACAAATTTGTGGTGATGCCTGATTGTATGATGTAAAAAGCATACACATAGTGAAAGGTGACATCTCCACCATTGTAACAACATATTTTCGTCCTTTTATTTTCCCCTGAAATGTTTTCACTGGCTTGGAGAAATATTGCTATGAAAAATATACTAAATTTGTGTAAAAGCGTAAACATGACTAGTCTAGATAGAAGAATAGAGCTGAGAAGGCATCTCTAATCTCTTTAAGTGGCTATTTTTACTAGTAATAAAAACAAATCAATCCTGTAGTATATAGCTTCGAATGCACATTGTGAACAAGTTGGAGGTTACGAACTGCTAACTACTTTTCGGAGATCCTGTTCCTTTCTTCCATGTGGAATTTGGATATTTATTGTCAAAACTTTCTGACAATCAAAATTGCTTTGCAGTTTGAAGACTTGACCTGAATCATTTGTTGATCATGATTAGATAGATGCCTTATAAGAATGACTTCTTGGATGAAATAAACTTATGATGATTTGTAAATCTTTATCTAAAAGCTAGAGGAAGGGGGCATTGGCAATACTGGTAAAGTTGTTGCCATGTGACCAGGAGGTCACGGTTCGAGCCGTGAAAATAACCTCTTGTAGAAATGCAGGGTAATACTGCATATAATGGACCCTTGTGGCCCTTCCCCAGATCCTGAGCTTAGAGCACCGAGCTGGCCTATCTAAAAGCTAGATGAATGTCTTTTATTATTTCAAGTCAAAAGGTCCTACAATCAGAGCATCTTGTAAATTGTTATGTTTGCTGCCTGTTTCCTAAAAGGCATTCTTGTTTAACAGGAAATGCAAGGTTTTGGCAGCTATGCCTTGCATATGCATTGCTAAAAAAAAAAGGCCTCTGCTGCTGTGTATTATAAAGGTGGAAACTTTTTTTTTTCAGTCAGAACTGCCAAATAAATCCAAGAATGTTGGGCTTAGTTTGAGCCTTGGTACTGGTTAAATTTTAGCCACTTGAAGGTAAAATGTTTCCCCAATTGTGTTTTACTGATAAAGCAAGG
This sequence comes from Nicotiana noctiflora, assembly GCA_032618575.1. NCBI lineage: Eukaryota > Viridiplantae > Streptophyta > Magnoliopsida > Solanales > Solanaceae > Nicotiana > Nicotiana noctiflora. The sequence goes on from JASVEL010009383.1 coordinate 60,173, forward strand.
AAAGAACTGTAAAATGTTTCCCAAATTGTCGATATGGTTATTTGCCCCGTATTTGTGAAATTCCTGATGGATTGTTCTATTGAAGTGGAAGCGTAGGCCCCCTGGGCTTTACTGTAGTGGTAAGAGCATAATGCTTGATGTGTGGATTAGGCACACATCATGCGTTTGAACCCTAACTCAGACAAAAAATGTAATAAAGGGTAGAGGGGTAGACCTATTATCCACCGAGTTTCAAACCGTGCTCCACTTGCCCTTGGGTATTTCTCGGTCATCAAAAATTTAAAAAGAAACAGAAAAATTCTTACTCGTTTGATCGTGGAATACCTTTCTTTTACCTCTTTTAGTCGTCAAGACAGATGTTGATCCATAACCTTGAATGCTTTCACCTTATCTTGTTATAGGCTTGGAGAAATATTACTGTGAAAGATACAAAAGACTTTGTATAGAGTGTAAACTTGACTTGTCAAAATAGAAGAAAAGAAGAGTTAAGTGGCTGTTTTTGGTAAGTAATTTGTAATATCACTCTGGTAATATATTGTTTAAAGCGCGAATATTGAAATACAATGAAGGTTACGACTCCTACAGAAGTTCGGTACCAAAAGGTGTGGCCTAGCGGTAGATGAAGTGTGTGATTTTTGTCCATCTACCTAAGTCTTGTTAGTAAAGTTACCTAGTACCTGAGCTGGTAGGAGATCGTTGGAATTCGCTGGAATAATTGAGATATGTGTAAACTGTCCGAACACCACCTTTGGGTTAAAAAAACTACTCTCGTAGGTCCTCTTCCTGTTCACTTTTACATTAAAGTTTCGGATATTTGTTGACATTTGATGCTTCCAAACAAATCAAAATCGCTATGCAGTTTTGGAAGATTTTGGCATTTTGATTAGATCACTTTCTAACCATAATTTTTTGTAGATAATCATGGTGTTCGAGCCAGCTTGCGCGCATCTCGACTAATTTCATGGACTTGCTATCTCCCACTAGCAACAACGTATGACTAATTCCACGGACCTGCCATCTCCCAGTAGCTACAGTGTATCAGGTAACTCTATCTGTCAAGGCTTAGATAGAGCGAAGAAATCACCTAGTGTTTTTGCCTTCCACTGGAATTTGAGCCTGAGACCTCATGATTCTTACCCGCTTCATTGACTACTAGGCCATACCACTTGCTAAGCAAGTTAGATGCCTTTTAAGATGGCTTATTGGTCATATACAACTCATGAAAAATTTTATTGTGTGTCATACAACTGATACTAGTTGTATGAGGCAACCTTTTTGTCTCACAGTTTGTGGATCCAGATTTCTGTGGACCCAAAAATGTAAGATTGAGTTCCACAAATTTGTGAGACAAAAAGTAATCTCATACAACTAGTGTCAGTTGTATGAGACGCAAAATAAAACTTCTCGCAACACATAATGATTTACAAGTCTACATGAATGTCCTGTCCTTTTCAAGTCAAGAGGCCCACTAGATTTAGTACGTAAACCTGTAAAATTGAGATGATTTGCCAAAGATTTATTGCTGTCTGCATTCCTTAAAGGCCTTTCTGTTTGAACTGAAAAATTGAAGCTTTTGGTAGCTATTCTTTGGACATGGTTTGATGAGAGAAAAGGCCTCTGCTGCTTTTATATGAAAAAGAAAAGGTGGTACGTTTGTACAATCAGAACTGGCAAATAAATCCAAGAAATTTGCCTTTTTGATGCTAAAGCTCTAATGATGTGTATACTTCTTTTTATGTTTTTTTTTCACATTGCAATTAATGTGCCTTATTTTTAAAACTGAATAAATGGATGCCTCTGGTTTAGTTTCTTGATTAATACCTTTAAATATAAATGTATGTACTAGAGCTTTCTGTGGAAAAAGAAAACATTAAGTTTTTCCCTTATTGCAGGCATAGTAATTTTCCCTGCAATTCAGAAATACTGCTGGATTGTACCTATTTTTTTGGACTAGACATGTTGGATTGCATTAATTGAAGTGGAGACTTATAGGAAATTCCTTGGTACGAATTGTGAAATTTCGAAAAAAGGTGAGTTTTTCTTTTACACTATATTTGGATTGTTGTTCTCCGTTGTTTTATAATGTATTATGTTGTACTGTACTATATTGTATCGTTTTGATGAATACAACGTTTTGATAGACTGTATCATTTGTTGTTGTTAAATAATATTTTTATTGTTTGGTTTGACTGTACTGTATTGTACTTTTAAGTTTACTAAAATACTCTCAATTATTTTAAATAATATATACGTATAGAAAAAATAAATGTACCAACATACTAAAAAAATATTCATGAACGAGATTTCACTATCATAGAACCTGGTGATTTTCACAAACATAATAAAAGAATAAGTTATGAAGTAAATGGTACCTTGATCAATGATGATTCTTGAGAAGATGTAAAACCATGCGTTTATGTTTGCAAAAGATTGAGAAACTGTGGTTATACGATAAAGAGTATGGAAAATGGTCAAATATGCCCCTATACTATTGAAAAGGGTTTAATATTATCCTCCGTTATATTATCGGTCCAAATATATCCCTAATGTCATATTATCGATATAAATATATCTCTGATATCATAAAAGTGGTATAAACCTACCCTTCCCCCGTTAACTGCCTCCCTATGACAACATTTCATTGCCACCTCACCATTTTACTCCCATTTTCATTCTTTCCTCATAACCTTTCTTTCCAGTTCATTTGGAGAAAAATCGCAGATCACAGATATACAAATAAATTATATTAAAAGAAATGTTAACAACTAAAGATAATATGAAACAATGTGAACCAAGAAAATTCTAATTTTGCTATTCAAATCATGCTTATACGAACGAAAATATTACTAAGCAAAGATACGAGCAAACTAGTTTAAGGTTTCAATATTGACCAGGGTGAGAAAGAAAAACACCTAGACACGAGAGTTAATTTTTTTTCTTTTTTGTTTCTTTCTCTTAAACCACATTTCTGGAAGGCTACCATTTTTTTTCTCTTTACGTTTTATGTTAAAATAAAAGTGCTACTAAATTTTTCCTTAATATGTCTTACAAATTCAGACAACACAACGAAATGCACAATAAAACGCAAAATTTTAAGGTCAAGTGAAGGTACGTACAACTCGAGGATCAGCCGGAGAAGCAACAAGAGGAAGTAGAGGCAGTGAATTCTTCTAAATAATGATAGAACTTCAAAGTAATTGAATTTGACAGCTCAAACATGGAGAAATGGTAATTTAGCTATAAAATGTGTTCATAGGGAAGACAATTAACGGAGGAAGGGTAGGTTTGTACCGTTTTTATGATGTCGGGGATATATTTGGACTAATAGTGTAACGGAGGGTAATATTAAACATTTTTCAATAGTATAAGGATATATTTGACCCTTTTCCGAGTATTTAGTTGCTGGTTTGTTTTAGTAGCAGCTAAACTAAATTTAACAAGTATTTTATCGCTAGGCAGAGGAAGTTTGATAACAAGAAGAAGAAAAGAGATGAAAAACTAACCTGTAAAAATTTTGTTGGAAAGAGGCGATACGTCGTTGACTAGTTACACGTAGTTTGGTAAATATAATATAAATAATAGGGTAAAGGATAAAATTGAAATATAGAATAATAAGCGTGGATATAATTAAAAAGAAAAATACGGAACAATCTCACCACACCGATTTGGTTGTTTCATAAAATAGGGTTTTTCATTGTTCCGGAGCAATAGATTTAATAATACGATACAATCAGTTTTATATTAACAATCAAAACAAACATTATATCGGGGGTAACAATACAACTGGAAACAAACAACGCGTTAGTGAAAATGGTATTTGAAAATTAGAGTTCTTTTTTGGACATGAATATAATTTGAAGTTGTTTTTTTGAATTTTTGTGAGTCATTTGAGGTGAAAATTTTGAAAAGTAGTTTTTTTGGAGTTCTTCAAATTTTAAAAAATATTCAGAAATTCAACTTCAAATGAAATTAAAAGATTTCATGGTCAGATGCTAATTGCGCAAAAAGGGAATTTTTTTAATGGTCAAACGGGTCGTTAGACTTTGGTGATGGCCAAGTAATTTCGAAAGCAGTGGTGTGCTGTTCGAAAACTCGATAGATAATGGTTCCACTTATCTATTATTGTTTTACTTAAATACCAGGTTTCTTTGGTAAGCTTAGATTATTAGCCCGTTTGGTCAAGCTGCAAAAATCATCTTATTTTGGGAAGTGCTTTTTTTTTTTCTTAAAAAAGTATTTTTCTCAAAAGTACTTTTGGTGAGAATTAATTTGTGTTTGGTTAATTAGTTTGAAAAATACTTCTGAGTAGCAATTAGTGCTTGGCCAAGCTTTAAAAAACTGCTTCTGTTAAGAATAGAATTCTATTTGGAGTGAATGTCTATCTTGTGGAGATTTTTACTTTGTGACTAAGTCATAATTTCTCCTATAAATAGAGGGGTCTTACCCCATTGTAAATCATCCCAAAATTCAATAAGAATTTCCTCTCTCTCTTTCTCTACAATATTGCTCTTGTTCTTTTATTATTTCATAACACGTTATCAGCACGAGACTCTACCATCTCAAGAAGCTCTTTCAGAAGATTAAGGTAATTTTTCTCCTCTTTTTAATTATGACTGACATTATGAAAAGAAAGTTCGTTGCCCTTGAAATTTCGAGCAAGAACTATATGACATGGGTGTTGGATGCTGAAATCCACTTAGATGCAATGGGTCTTGGAGACGCCATTAAAGACAAAAATAAAGCATCCACCCAAGACTATGCTAAGGCCTTGATTTTCTTGCGCCATCACCTTGATGAAGGGTTGAAAATTGAATATCTCACAATCAAAGATCCACTTATTTTGTGGAATGGCTTAAAGGAAAGATATGACAACTTAAAGTTGGTCACCCTTCCACAAGCACGATATGACTGGGCTCATCTGAGGCTCCAAGACTTTAAGTCTATTTCTGAATATAATTCTGCGATGTTCAGAATTACTTCTTAATTGAAACTCGGTGGAGATACTATCAGTGATTATGATATGCTTGAGAAAACGTTTACAACGTTTCATGCCTCCAATATGGTTCTGCAACAGCAGTACAGAGAGAAAGGTTTCAAGAAGTAGTCTGAGTTAATTTCTCTTCTTCTTGTGGCTGAGCGAAACAATGACTTGCTCATGAGAAATCACGAAAATCGACCCACTGGGTCTACACCATTGCCTGAAGCGGATGAGGTATATTCCCATTATGCTAAGCGTGAAAAAGGCCGTGACTCTATTCGCAGTCGTGATCGTGATCATAGTCGTGGTCGTGACTCTATCCGTAATCGTGATCGTGATCATGGACGTAGCCGCGGCCATGGCCGTAGACAAGGAAGAAATTTTCCTGGTGTTAATCATCCCCCAAAGAGAAATAACCACCCAAAGTGAAAAGGGAAAGATGAGAAGCCAAAAGCAAATGGTTCAGAAATCGAATGCTATCGTTGTGGTGGAAAAGGGCATTGGGCAAAAATTTGCCGTGTACCAAGACATTTGGTTGATCTTTATCAAGCATCCCTAAAGAATAAAGGCCATGAAGCCAATTTTGTCTCTGACAATGATTTTGACATCACCCACTTGGATGTGGCAGACTTCTTTGAGCGCCCTGATGGAAAAATAGACCACTTGATCGGTGATGGATCCGTGGTTAAAGATGATTGAGTAGTTTAATTTTTATTTTTGCCTATTCATAATAGCTAGTGAATAAATATCATGTAATCACATGAATAGTACTCATTAGTACCAATTAGTATTACTTTATGAATTAGTGCTAGTTCATTCGATTAAATATAATTCTAGTATTTATTTTAAATAATGTTTCAATTTTCTTAATTTTCAAAGATTAATATTTTTTTAAAGTAACGTTATGACTGGCAAATAACCAAGTTAAGAGGTTATGTGAAGGCTACTTCAAATTTTTTTCCCCAAGAAAATTGAAAACTTTATTTTTTTTGCTTTTCGCAACTGACATGCTACGTTGCTAATTGTATGAAAAAATTATTTCAGCATCACATACAAAAGGCACATGTCCATATGAACAATTACAATTCCCTTTATTATGTCACAAACACCAATACGGATTTCCACTCAATCAAGTAATCATAATTCATTCCTAAAGCCGACTTGATTAAATCTGACACATTAATTGAACAAGTCAATGAGTATATTTTTTTATCCAATTCCGTCTGTATTTTTCTACTATGCAAGACTATTAAGTCATTCAATGAAAAACATAATTAATTTTTTTATTACTATGTAATTGTTTGTATCATAAACAAAGTTTGTTAGAAATTGCATTATTTATTGAGTTATTGACTTCCCTTTGTCTCTTTTCCTTTATCTCTGAAAATACTAATGTTTATTCGTATATTTCTTTTGTATGTCAAACTATGGGAAGCAAATATGGATATCCCTCAAAGCAAACTTGAATCAAATTTCAATTGTGAAAATATCTGTTTAGTTGATTCATGTACAACACATACAATACTCAAAGAGAAGAAATATTTCTCGCACTTAAGTATGTGTAAGGCAGATGTTACTACAATTTCTGGTAGTAGTAAATTAATTGAAGGCTCTGGAAGAGCTACTATAACTCTGCCTAAGGGAACAATACTTATCATAGAGAATGCAATGTTCTCCTCCAAGTCCAAGAGGAACTTGTTGAGTTTTAAAGATATCCGCAGAAATGGATATCATATTGAGACAATAGATGAGAATAATCTTGAATATCTCATCATTACCAAAAATGCCTCTGGCCAGAAAAGGGCTATTGAGAAGTTCCCATCTTTGTCTTGTGGCATGTATTGGACAAGAATTAGTGCAATTGAGGCACATTCTATTGTAAACCAAAAGGTTACCGATTCCAATACTTTTGTACTTTGGCATGATCGATTGGGACACCCTGGATCAATTATGATGAGACGAATCATAGAAAACTCAAATGGGCATCCATTAAAGAATTTAAAGATTATTTTAAATGATGAATTTTCTTGCACTTCTTGTTATCAAGGCAAGTTAATTATTAGACCATCACCAACAAAGGTTGGAATTGAGCCCCCTGCGTTTTTGGAACGTATACAAGGGAACATTTGTGGACCTATTCACCCACCTAGTGGGTCGTTCCGATATTTTATGGTCTTGATAGACGAATCTTCTAGATGGTCCCATGTGTGCCTATTATCATCTCGCAACCTCGCGTTTGCAAAATTAATGGCACAAATAATTCGATTACGGGCACAATTTCCCGATAATCCAATTAAGTCTATTAGACTTGATAATGCTGCTGAGTTTTCATCCCAAGCATTTAATGATTATTGCTTATCAATTGGGATAAAAGTGGAACATCCTGTAGCTCATGTTCACACTCAAAATGGTCTTGCAGAGTCTTTAATTAAACGTACGCAATTGATAGCAAGACCGTTATTCATGAAAACAAGGCTGCCCACTTCTGTTTGGGGTCACGCCATTTTGCATGCAGCAATGCTAGTTCGTCTCAGACCGACAAATTATCATAAATATTCCCCGTTGCAATTAGTTTTGGGTCATGAACCTAATATATCCCATTTAAGAACTTTTGGATGCGCGGTATATGTGCCTGTAGCACCGCCATATCGCACCAAAATGGGTTCGCAAAGAAGGTTAGGAATATATGTTGGGTTTGAATCGCCCTCCATTATTCGCTACCTCGAGCCATTAACGGGAGATTTGTTTACTGCACGATTTGCAGACCGTCGATTCGATGAGACACTTTTCCCAAAATTAGGGGGAGAAGTTGGTGAAACCAAACGGGAAATTTTGTGGAAAAATCCATCATTATCTCATCTTGATCCACGTGCCTCTATTTATGAAAAATAGGTACAAAAGATTATTCATTTGGAGAGAATAGCAAATCAAATGCCCGATGCATTTACGGATATGAAAAGGATAACAAAATCACATATCCCTGCGGAGAATGTTCCAATCCGTATTGATGTCCCTATTGGACAATCTTCTAAGTGTCATAGCTAATGAGTCAAAAGCACGCATGAAACGTGGCGGACCATTAGGTTCCAAAGATCGAAATCCTAGAAAAAGGAAAATAAATGATCAAAATGACACTATGAAAGAATCTCATGAAGAAATCCACGACTTAATAAATTCTGAGATTCATGAGGAATCCACTGAGCCCGAGACTCAAGAAAATAAGGAACTATCAATAAATCCAATCGATATTGAGACAAATTTGAATCGAGTGGATATAGTGGTGGATTATGTCTTTGCATATAATGTTGCATCCAACATTATGCAAGAAAATGAGGATCTTGAACCTCAACCTGTTGGAGAATGTCGACAAAGACTTGATTGGCCAAAATGGCAAGAAGCAATCCAATCAGAGTTGAATTCACTTGCAAAACGTGAAGTTTTTGGGCCCGTAGTCCAAACACCTAATGGTGTTAAGCCTGTTGGCTATAAATGGGTCTTTGTACGCAAGAGAAATGAGAAAAATGAGGTACAAAGATATAAAGCACGCCTTGTTGCACATGGATTTTCATAAAGGCCCGGTGTTGATTATGAAGAGACATATTCACCCGTTATGGATGATATAACATTCCGTTATCTCATTAGTTTTGCTGTCCATGAAAAACTTGACATGCATTTAATGGATGTGGTTACTGCCTACCTTTACGGCTCACTTGAAAATGAGATATACATGAAAATTCCCGAGGGCTTCAAAATGCCTAATAATTCAAAATACCGGGAAATGTTTTCAATCAAATTGCAAAGATCTTTGTATGGTCTAAAACAATCAGGACGAATGTGGTATAATCGTCTTAGTGAGTATTTATTAAATGAAAGCTATATAAATGATGCCATTTGCCCATGTGTTTTCATAAAGAAAACAACATCGGAATTTGTTGTACTTGCCGTATATGTTGATGACATAAACCTTATTGGAACTCCTATAGAACTCCAAAAGGCAATTGATTATTTAAAGAAGGAGTTCGAGATGAAAGATCTCGGAAAGACAAAATTATGTCTTGGTTTGCAAATTGAACATTTGGCAATCGAAATTTTTGTTCATCAATCTACCTACATAGAAAAGGTACTTAAACGGTTTTACATGGATGGAGCACATCCATTAAGTACTCCGATGGTTGTTCGATCACTTGATGTGAACAAAGATCCATTCCGACCTCAAGAAGAGAATGAAGAGCTACTTGGTCCTGAAGTACCATATCTTAGTGCAATTGGTGCACTAATGTATCTTGCCAATACTACAAGGCCCGACATAACTTTTCCAGTTAATGTCTTAGCAAGATATAGCTCTACTCCCACAAGGAGACATTGGAATGGGATCAAACACATATTGCGGTATCTAAAAGGGACTACCGATATGGGCTTATTTTATGGCAATAATTGCAGTCCCAATCTTGTTGGTTATGCTGATGCTGGGTATTTACCCGACCCACACAAGGCTCGATCTCAAACAGGTTATGTGTTTACCTGTGGAGGCACTGCCATATCTTGGCGATCGACTAAGCAATCAATTGTGGCTACTTCATCTAATCATGCTGAGATAATTGCTATTCATGAAGCAACTCGAGAGTGCGTGTGGTTGAGGTCTATAATACATCTTATTCGAGATAAATGTGGTGTGAAATATGACAAGTTACCCACTATTTTATATGAAGATAATGCAACATGCATAGCTCAATTGAAGGGAGGAATCATAAAAGGAGATAGGACAAAGCACATTTCACCAAAGTTATTTTTCACACATGATCTTCAAATTAATGGTGATATTAATGTGCAACAGATTCGTTCAAGTGATAATATGGCTGATTTGTTCACAAAATCTCTACCAACGTCAACATTCAAGAAGCTAGTGTACAAGATCGGGATGCGAAGGCTTAAGGATGTGAATTGATGCTCTCATCAGGGGGAGTTAATGCGCGTTGCACTCTTTTTCTCTTACAAGGTTTTGTCCCACTGAGTTTTCCTTGCGAGGTTTTTAACGAGGCAACCAAAAGGCGTATTATTAGATTTGTGTACTCTTTTTCCTTTTCTAGATTTTTTTCCCATTGGGTTTTATTTTAGTTAAGGTTTTAATGAGGCACATTACTTATTGAATAGACATTCAAGGGGGAGTGTTAAGAATAGAATTCTATTTGGAGTGAATGTCTATAATTCTATTTGGAGGAATGTCTATCTTGTGGAGAGTTTTACTTTGTGACTAAGTCATAATTTCTCCTATAAATAGAGGGTCTTACCCCATTGTAAATCATCCCAAAATTCAATAAGAATTTCCTCTCTCTCTTTCTCTGCAATATTGCTCTTGTTCTTTTATTATTTCATAACAGCTTCTAAGTATATTTTTCTCAAAAGTGCTTTTGGAGAGAAGCTACTTTTTTCTGCTTCTTCAAAACTACTTCTGCTTCTCCTCAAAAATATTTTTTCCCCTCCAAAAGCTTGGCTAAACACCTCAATTTTTGGCCAAAAGTGCTTTTGGCAAAAAAAAAAAAAAAGGTACTTTTGACCAAAAATAAGCTTGACCAAATAGGCTATATATCGCGTTTATTTTCTTTGACAACAAAATACTTTTCGTCCCGTTTATTTTAGTTGACACTAGGGGTTTATAAATATGATTATTAAAGAATTTTAGAGGCTTACCAAGAATTGACGTACAATCTTTTGGAATGGATTATGGGTGTATATAGGTCGGGTTGGTTCGGATTTTGCAATTACCAAACCAAATCAATTGTGTCGAGTTATTAAATCTAAAGACCAAACCAAATCAATAAAATTTGGGGTTTTTCACTCTAAGGTTTTCAGATTATTCGGGTTTTTTGTTTGTTCTTTTCCAGTAAAATCTTTGTAGCACAAAATAAATAACTTGTGCTCAAAATATTTCTTTAATCATAGTAAAATACAACTATATACGGTATTTTCCAAGAAAATAATACAAAATATGAGATGTGTTATGACATTATCCCAAAATATTCAATTAATGACAATAAAATTATGTAATATAAATATTGCTAATTAAATGCCTTGGTAAAAAACATCACAATAAGTATATTTATATATTAAATATAACTAAAATTTTTATATCTGTAAGTCAGATTGGTTTGGTTTCGATTCAACTTTTTTTGGTTAAACCAAACCAAACCAATTATGATCGGGGTTTTTTTCCAACATCAAACCAAATCAAATTAAAACATAGTAGAGTTTTTTTTCTTGATTTGACTCGAATAATCGGTTGGTGCGATTTATCATTTTCTTTTGTACACCCCTAGAATGGATATTAATTTAGCTAGGGACAAAACATTTTAGTAGCAAAGGATTTACATTTGGACAAATTTGGGTTTTAAAAATTAGTTATTGTTGTTCCACTTACATAAGGTTCTATATTTGTTTCAAGCTTTGTTTTTAGTTTGATTAGAAATTTTGTTCGTCAATATCGAGATACCTGTGAACTTTAAGTTCTATTTTTGAATATTCCTTTATTTAATATAAAGATGAATTATTTAATATTGAAAATGTCTGAATTATTTAATATTGAAAATGTCAAGTGTGACTTTAGGCAACCTTTTTCTTATTTTGAACATCCCTTATTTACCTTAAAGACAAATTATTTAGCATTGTAAAGAAACTCGGGAAGTGTACGATTAGCTACTAATAATACATGTATTTATTTTTAAGTCACTGTTTAAAATGTCTTTAGTCTTTAACCACTACTTTAATAAACTTTAACTGCCTAGATGAAAATACCCCTCTGCTCATGTCCTTAACTTTTGAACTTAACTTTAGGACTACATGTCCTTAACTTTTGAACTTGTAACTGTAAGTTCAGGATTTCAGGACTACATCTCCTTAACGTTGAACTTCGAACTCTAACTTCAGGACTTCAAGACTACATGTCCTTAACTTTTGAACTTGTAACAGTAAGTTCAGGACCATGTATGCTTAACTTTTGAGCTTGTTAGTCTAAGTGCAGGACCTATTGTCCTTAACTTTTGGGCTTCTTAGCCTTAGTTCAGGACATAGTTTCCTTAACTTTTGAGCTTGTTAGAGCCCGTTTGGATGGGCTTATTTTAAGTGACTTTTAAGCCAAAATACCTATTGTCCTTAACTTTTAAACTTGTAACTGTAAGTTCATGACTTATTGTCCTTAACTTTTGAGTTTGTTAGTCTAAGTTCAGGACCAAGTGTCCTTAACTTTTGAACTTGAAATTCGAAGTTCATGACAAAATGTCCTTAACTTTTAAACTTCTAGCTCTAAGTTCAGGAACAAGTACCTACCACAATCATGACTCTTTATGTCTTCTGCTATGCATTTTGTGTAATCCGATAACATCTCGAATTGTACTGACTATATTTGCCTCGCCAAAAACATCAAGATCACAATTATCAAAATCATTATTAACAGCAAAAAGAAAAATATCTGGCCACTTTCAGAACTCATTAAAAATGCTTCTAGAATCATTTAGGTGAAATTTAAAGAAAAAAAGAATGATATAAGCAGGAACTGAAATACATGAGTAATTTCAACAAGAGAAGAAATATTGTTAAGAAAGACCATCCAAGTTTTCTAAGTATTTGAAGTTCGGGCATTGATGAGTAGCAGATTCAAAATATCTTATTAGATCAAATTAGTTCCAGTATTTGCAGAAGACTGGATAGAGACTTTTATGTCAAACCCGGACTTGATAGATGGTTTGGGAAGGAAAAGAGATAGAAGAAAGGATAATACAGTCTTTTCATATTAATTTTAAAAATACTGGATAAAAAATAAATACTACCTTAAATAGTGGCTACCCACGTCATTTCTACCGAAGTAACGAGGTTGAACAAGAAGTATGTAAAAATGCATATGTTTTATATAGTCGATTAATTTAATTTGAAATTATTTTATTTATCTATATTCTAAAGTATTTTTTATCTTATTTGATAGAATAAGCATTAAACTGATACCTTCATATATATTTTTTTTAAAAAAAAGAAAAAAAGATTGCGAGTCATTTCTTGTGTTGTATCGACTTAGACATTTCGTGTTATCATCACTTTAGTGTTTGAAAATGAAAAAAGTTTTTTGTTTGTGGCACGATGAAATATTTGTAATAAAGTGATGAAGTGATAGGAGTTGGCCTCACCAAGATGTATTTGTCACATTCCATCCAGTGATTAAAAATGTCATGACTAAAATTTGAACTTGTGATTTTAAGTAATTTTTGGATGAAAAATATTTAAATCAAAATTTTGAACTTCTGTTGCTACTTTCCTCAATTTTCCTCTATGATTTCGAATCTTTTTGCCACTCTACTAAAATATTCCTTTGGTACAGTAAAATCAAAGATTAACATTCAAAAATCATTCAAAAAATTCAAAAAATCACAATTAGAGGAATGAAAACATTCAAAAAATCTTTTGAGATTATTACATAGAATTAAGATTTCATTTTCATATGAAAGTAATGGCAATAGGCAAGATCAACAAAAATGTAGACAATGCAGTAGTGCAACGACGGAGGCAGGATCTCCAAGAAGGCGACCGATAATCTAGCGGCTGTGAGTATGATTTGTAGTTGAACATTTTTCATAATCTTCTTTGCTCAGTGGCTTATGTTGCATATCCTAGATGTGAAAATATACAGAATTCCATATACATTAATTGTCTTTATATTTGAAACCAAAAATATATTCTTCGAAGATGTCCAATATTCAGCTTTAGTAGATTGTTTGGCAAGCTTCTCCAAACCAAACGTACTTTATTTTAAAAAATAAGTGTTTTATTTTTAAAGTTGAAGTGTTTGGTCAAACTTTTACAAGAAAAAAAAAAGTAGTTTTGAGTAGAAGTAGAAGCCGCATAAAAAAATAGCGTCTCCCAAAAGTATTTTTTGATAAGTACGTTTGAGAAAAATACACATAAAAATACTTTTTAAAAGATTGGTCAAACACTAATTGATTCTCAAAATTACGTTTCAAATTAATTAACCAAATACAAACTATTTCTCACCAAATATATAACCTACTGTTAAGTGATGGTAAATAGGCATTCGGCCAATATATTGCCTACTGATTAACGAGTATCATAAGTTTCTAATTATTAGATTACTAGGCGATTCAAAATATAAAGAACTAAACATACAAAAAAAATTCATACATATACTATGTATACATATTTTTTTATTTAATTACCCATTGTAATCGACGAAAAATGTCAAAATTAATTTCCCTTGTACAAACATGAATCCACCACTAAATAGCATGCAATCACCAAGGCTTCAATATATATCCCTTTTTCTTCTTTTCATAACTAGAGTAATCGAGGAATCAAATTGAAAAACGACTATTATGCGAATCATACATTAGTAAAATATTATATTTGATTCCATATATTAGTCGTTTTGGCAAATATATGTAATTCTTTTTTTTTTTGGTTTCGACGTAGTGTTTGGTACCCGTATTGGGATCCGACTAAATCTAGATTCGTGCTGGAAGTTGGTCATACATTGGAAGGTAAAACGCTCCCTAACAAAGGTGATCCACACCCAAGACTCGAATTCGAGATCTCTGATTAAGGATGAAGGAGTACTTATAACTCTAACACAAGTTCACAACTCTTAATTATCAGTAAATATATACTAAAATTGAGTTAGAGAATTTAGGCATGCATATATACCTAAAGTATCACCAGACTTGAAGTTTTGTTTAGCAGCCCAATGTTTGTAATCAGCTTCTCCACCTGGTGGAACTGTCCATCCAAGACTTCCTCCTACATCATAGGTTGATTGTGAATGCTGCTGCATCAATCCCCCCTTTGCTAAAGGATAATCACCATTGTCAAGGAGTAACTGTTAAGAGTAAAAAAAAAGTTATGAATTTTTATTTATTTTAAATAAATACCTTTTAAAAAATTATATTTTATAGTTACCTTTTATTTTTTATAATCAAATATCTATTTATGATCACCTCCTATCCTTAAGCCATAAAATACGATTTGTATTATTTTTCTCTCTTATTCTTTCAGATTTTTCTCCACCCTTATCTCTCTCAACCAACGCCACAAATCACCGTACCTCCGCTTTTCTTCTGACGCAAAACCTCTGACTTTCTAATTTTTGTTCTTTCTAATATTTATATTTTGAGTTTTTTTGTCTTTGAACTTCTCTTTCCAATTCAGACAATACCAAATTGAGATCACAAGATTTAAGAAGTAATCAAGGATGGGGAAAAGAAAAGAACACCTCTAAATTATGGAGACAGAAAAAGGAAGAGAAAAAACGTGGATGATTTTATTGAATTCCAGAAAAGATAGAAGCCAAAAAAGAATTCTTGAAATCGGAGGTTCGATGCTTTTGGATTTTTGCATTTAATTTTGGAATTTTTACCTCCTATGAGTTATTCTTAAGTCAAAAATCATGTACGGCCACCTAAACTTATCCCAATTTTCCTCTTGGACACCATATTAAAGGTATGTTCCGATTGAACACTTCATGTAATACAGATTTGTTTCAAATAAACACTTTTTTTCTTTCTATGCTAGAGGTTCACCGCGTGTAACCAAACGCCGCTGACGTGTATTAACAACCAATCAAAATGTAAAAGTTGCAATATTTTTTCCACGGTCGCATTATAATTAAAATTAAAATATATTAGATAAAACAAGGCAAAAAAAATCCCTAGCATATTTATCCTTAACGCTCGTATATCTGTAATTCCACTTAACACCCATTTTCTTCTTCTCTCTCTAACAAATTGGAAGGAGAATCGAAGGACAAAAATTAAAGAAACATTTGGTGATTCCTGAATTCTTATGAAGAATATACTTACTGTAAGTATCAATTTTTCTTGTTGATGAAAAATAATGATCAAATGTGTCTGAAAAGGTAGGGTTTTTACCTTCATGATTTGGGGATTAGGGTTTGAGAATATTCCGTTAATTTCCTACATCCCTTTTTCGGTTTCATGAAAATATGTTTAATTTCAAACCACGTTCTGCCACTATCTCTAATCTCTCTTTTTAATTTTATCCAGCTTTGATTCAAATGTCGAAGGAGATTATATTCACAAAAATGCACCACGGGGGCAACTTTTTCGTGATTCCTATCCCCACTTATGTTGGTGAGAGTGAACTCGCAGGTATGTATATGGACAAGGACCACTTTTTTTATTATAGAGCTGGAATTTTATACTAAAGAAATAGGGTATGCGGCTGTCGAGGGCTTTTATTATCAGAATAGTCAAACAAAATAATTTCACGAGTCGGACCTATACCTATTAGACTTAATAAAATACTTAAAGCATAGAGACACATTTGAAATATAGGTTAGACAATGCTTTACCTTTAGATGGGAGGGACCTACTGACTACCTAACTTGAGAGAATGAAACTTTGTTATTAAATAACAGAGATGGTGAGTCATTTAACCTACAAGAAATTGTTGTAGAAGAGGAAGTTGAATGTTTGGGAGGTAATTGCACTGGTGTGTTAGATGTAGAAAGTCATTTTTCAGAGGTGGAGAGTAGTAATTCAGATCTGGAAGATATACCTGAAGAGGATGACTCAGATGTAGATGAGGAGTTGAGAACTCATAGACACGACAAAAGAAATAAAAAACAGAAGCAAAAAGCTCATGTTATAGAAGAGATACCTCTTGGAGAGGCTGGTGGTATAGATAGAGGGTTTGGGGATATTGGGGTAGACAAGGCTAACAAATATGCTGAAAAATTGAGGGAAGATGACGAGTATATTAGTAGCTCTGAATGTTGGAGTGATGATAGCAGGGAAGAGCTAGATGCAGAAGCTGTTAGAGGAGTAGGTCTATTCTCTAGGAGAAGAAGTAAAAAAGTAAGATATGATGAAGCTTATGAGGTGGTTGTATTTGAGCTTAGTATGGTATTTGAGAATGTAACACAGATTAGAAAGGTTGTGGCTGATTATGGTGTTGAGTATAAGAGGCAAATTAAATTAAGACCTAATGAGCCTCATGGGTTAAGGGTTAAGTGTAAAACAAGTACATGTAAATGGTTGTTGGCTGCTTCTTTGGATAGAGACTCTGGTGATTTTAGAGTTATTAACTATCATCATGTACATAAATACATTCCTACTAACAAAAATAAGCTTTGCACTTCTAACCTTATTGTCATAAATTCAAGGATAGGATAGTTTCTCAGCCATATATAAGGCTTTGGAAAATTCAAGAGCTGGTTAGAGACAAGTTGGGTATTTATGTTGGTAGGACTGTGTGTTAGAGAGCAAAACATAAAGTTTTGAAGGAAAATATGGGTGATTGGAAGCTGGAATTCTCAAGGTTATGTAATTATGCAGACATCATCAAGCAAACTAATCAATGGAGCTCATGCTGGGTTAAAATTGATAGAGAGACTGATCCTAGAAGAATTTGTTTGTATATTTCTATGTATGCTTTGAAGCCTTCAAAAAAGGATGGTTAGATGTGTGTAGAAAAATCATAGGATTTGATGGTTGTTTTCTTAAGGAAGCTTGTGGAGGTCAACTTCTTGCTGTTGTTGGAAGGAATGGAAACAATCAAATATTTTCTATTGCTTGGGCAGTAGTGGATCAAGAAACAAAACATATCTGGAGTTAGTTCTTAGGATATTTGATTGATGACTTAAATTTGGGTACTGGTGAAGGTTTGACTGTAATGTCAGATACGCAAAAGGCAACTTTCTGAACTTTCTATTATTCTTTAGTTTTTTCTCTTCTAAACTTTCTGATTCTCTTTTGATTATATTCATATGAATTTTCTGTTCTTCTTTTGATTATATTCTTTTGAACTTTTTAATCTTTCAAGTACTTTATTTTGTACGGACTTGTTCCTTCCATAATGGACTTATTGTCAAATGTAGAGAAAAGAATGTGTGATAGGCATATCTGGAATAATTGGCATATCAAATAGATAGGAGAAGCTGGAAGAAAGCATCTCTTGAGATGTTCAAAAGCTAGCTTTGAATTCAAATTTAAAGAGGAGCTGGAAGCATTGAGTAAATTAGGTAAGAAGGAAATATGTAAGGATTTGTTGCATTATCCAAAGGAAATATGGTGCATGGCCTATTTTAAAGTTCATACCAAATGTGATATTATTGAGAACAACATGATTTAGAGCCTATTTGGATTAGCTGGAAAAAAGTAGCTTTTAAGCACTTTGCTTAAAAGCAGTTTTTAAGTGCTGAAACTTATTTTATAAATAAGCAGTTATCTGTTTGGATAAAAGTGCTGAAACTTAAAAACGTTGTTGAAGTGTTTGGTAAACAAAGTGCTGGTATGAACTTTTTTCTGTTAAAAAGACAAAAATATCCTTAAAGCTGTTAACATTATAAAAAGAGTTTATTACTATAATATATTTGATTCATAAGTAATGCCAACAAAAAATAATTCATATTTTTGTTTAAATAATAAAATTAAATAAAAGTTAGGACATTATATGCAAATTTCAAGAGAACAAAACAAAATTCCAAACACTTAATTGAAATGTAAAATAATTAACATCGGTGTTTCAAAAGATCCATACAACTACATGTATCAAGCTTCACAAATTTCATTAGCAATCAAATCGCGAAGACCCATCCAAACAAGATCACTTTGCTCTTCCACATTTTCGGCATTTATATTGTTATTAGTTCTGACAAGAGGGGTTGCTCTGATGGTAAGCAACCCCCACTTCCAACCGAGAGGTTGTGAGTTCGAGTCTCCCCAAGAGCAAGGTGGGAAGTTCTTGGAGGGAAGGATGCCGGGGGTCTATTTGGAAACAGCCTCTCTACCCTAGGGTAGGGGTAAGGTCTGCGTACACACTACCCTCCCCAGACCCCACTAAGTGGGATTATACTGGGTTGTTGTTGTTGTTGTATATTGTTATTAGTTCTCAAAGATGTACCAACATCAGGATCAACAGATGGAACATATCTCTCATTCTCAGCTGTTCGGAATGCATCATCCATATTGCATTTCTTTCTAATATAGTTATGAATGGCCATAGTAGCAAGTACGATATCTCTTTGAGTGTCAATGTGATAGAAAGGCATGTCTCGCAAAATTGACCATCTTGCTTTCCAAACTCCAAATGTTCGCTCAACAATATTTCTACAAGAAGAATGCAAATAGTTAAATTTTTCAATTCGCCCTCTTGGTTCTCGCAATTGTCTTGTTGCACCGCGACGGAATTGTGCTAGGTGATATCTCACATTATCTCCTTTGTATGGAGCCATATATCCCTTCATGTGGGGATATCCTGCATCAACTAGATAATACTTATTTCTAATTAGACGTGGAAAGTTAAGTTCTGGTCTACGAAGGGCCTCACCAAATATACGACTATCGTGAGCTGCTCCTTCCCACCCAGCCCAGGCAAATGTAAAACACATATTAAAATCTACGACAACAAGAATATTTTGAGTCGGATAACCTTTACGTCCAATATATGGTATCTCTTGACCTTGCGGTAATCTTGCTTTAACATGTGTGCCATCAAGTGCTCCAATACAATCCTATAAATTTAACTTAAGTTAGTAATACTTATAGAAGTTAAGTTATAAATTTAATAAAAATAATTATGTAAAAATATTTCTTACTCTAAAGAAAGGGAGATATCGACCATTACATGGCTTGTGAGCTCCTGCACCATCATTATAATTTTGATGTGGTCTAATTATATCTCTTGAAAGCTTACAAATCACCTTTAAACACTATGAAATTGTCTATGAATTGTTTCTCCCGAATGTTGAAAGATTTCCTGTATCAATCGATTTCCAGCTCCGTGTGCACAAGTCATCAAGAACATGCCTAACATCTCGTGTATAGACATTCCACGTGTGGTTTTAAGCCCATACTTTTCAGTTAAGTCATTCGATAAATCAACAAACACCGACTTCCTCAATCGAAAATTTTCATAACAACGAGTCTCGTTTCCTCTTAATATCTCTTGAATAAATACATTTCCAGAGCGACAAGATGTACAACAAGGTTCCTTGCATAAGTATTTTTGGTAATACATCAATATCAATTTACCTGCTATTTGACATAAAGCAGTTCATTCCTTCTCATCTTGCTCCCTTTGTATTTCCTCCAATTCTTCTTCATCTTCATCGTCTGACGAATAACTTGGATAAGGATCTATTATGTCAGTAGAGTTTGAACTCTCCATTTAACTGAAGATAAAAACATAAGTAAATAAGAGTTAACTAAAAAAGAGAAAATTCATTACAATGGTCAATAAAACAAGGCAGATAACTTTCTACTACAGATAAATTCATACATAATTGCTATAAAGCAATCCAAAAGGACCATGACTATCCGTAACTAATAACATTGGCTTTAATATCAACTGAAGTGCCATGAAGCTCACACTCAACACATTAATGACCTGGAGTAATAACAGAAAGTTTATTTAACATAAGGGACGTTCAAATACATAGAAAACATTGTATAAGACAAGTTACAATACAACATTCAATTAGTAATATTGACTTAACAATAAAATACAATAAAGGGGATTAAAAGAACTTAAAACAACTGGAGGAAATTAAAACAACGATGCATTATTCATTTTTGTTAAGGTATAACTGGTAGTTAAACTCCAACCAACACTTGTGAGCTTCATCAGTAGGCATCCCCAAAAATATCTGTCGATTATTTTTCTTGCGAAACATATTCATAGTAAAACTGTAAATTTCACTCCCAGCTAGAATATTATGAATTTGTCCCAACGTGCCAATACACTTCTCGATGGATGTCTCATCAACTGCAGGAGATGTAGCAGTGCTTTTGCTAGACATAAACTCTATGAGAGAGTGTATATCCTCTTTTATTAATGTTGCAGCTATTTTTTTCTTACTCTTTCTTACTTGACTACTAGTGCTAATACCATCAGTTGATTTTTGTCTCTTTAGTGATGGCTCTGGAAATGTAACAAAATTTATATTCTGTAGATCATCACTTTCATCACTCATTTCATCATTAAGATAAGTGAAATGATTTTTGTCACAATCATCAATAACATTTATCCCCTCTCCATCTAGATTAAGTTCAATGCCGGACGATTGTTCTTGATTTGATGCACATGCTCTTTCTCCTGTGGCAACAACATCAGCAAACAATGCATCGTAGCGAAACTATATGAGCGAAAGATCTTTGTTCCTAAATTTCTTATATTTTGCATTCTCCTACAAGAAGAGAAAAAATAACTACTTTAATCAAACTGATATATTTAATTAATAATGACAAAAATAAGAATTACACATATAATAATGTGATAAATGTACCTTAATTTTTTGCTCCCACCAATCATCATCTGCCATAATAGTATTTTTCGTGGCATCCCATCCTAAACCTGTCTCCCCTCTCATCAACTGCTTAAAAAGTGTCCATTCGCCTTTCATGTAATCCCAATGATTTTTCATTTTTTTATCATAATCTTTCCCCGCCTTCTTACAGAACTCGTCAACAATACTGCAGTTAGATATTCTTGGTGTTGCTTTATTCAATTCTTTTTATAGGCTTATGGTAGCAATGTGAGTAGTAGAACACTTTCATATTATGGGTTAAAGCAACATTATTGCAGCTTACCCAATTGATAGTATTATAAGAATCTCAATCTGCTGAGTTAATATTTTGCACTGTAACATTCATTCCATCTTCCAACAAACACCAAATAAGCAAAATAAACTTTTTATAAAGTTCAGCAGAACTGGAAACAAATAAAAAATACAATAGGAAGATAACTTACTGGTTGAAGAGGCTTTCAAATTGTAGCTGAAGCTTGGGGAGAGTTGTGAAGAAGATGGAGAAGAAAGCAGAGGCGCTGCTGATAGAGAAAAGAATGAGAGGTTTTTAGGTTTTCTAGTGGGGGTAATTTCGGAAATAAGTAATATTATAAGGGATAAGAAAGTAATATACTTGGTCAAACCAAAATGGCTTTTAAGACAATTTAAAAAAAGTTGGGTTTCCCAACTTGTTAAGTTTGACTTTTTTTAAGAAGATTTTAACTTTTTTTAAGCCCTTTTTGTAGTTGCCAAACACTTCTAGAAGTTAAAAAGTGCTCAAAAGCTGGTTTGACCAGCTTTTAAGCCCATCCAAACAGGCTTTTAGACTTTCAATTCTTGGATTTAAGCTGCTAGGCATAAGTCTATTATCACCATGTTAGAGGAAATTAGGCATAAACTAATGAACAAACATGTGGATATGATCAATTTTGATAAAACATGGATTACATATATTTCTCCTATGGCAAGAACAATGCTAGTGGAAAATAAAGAATACTCTAAGAAGTTTAAAGTTATGTGGAAAGCACAAGTTGGTTTTGACTCTCTAGACAATAGATATAGGTTTAGGGTTCATTTGGGAAACAAGACTTGTGATTGTAGGCTATAGCAGTTAAGAGGTATTCCTTGCCCCCATGCAGTTTGTGCTTATTATAAATTAAACTTAGATCCTGCTGAGTATGTAGAGCATTGGTATAGAAATGATACATTTTTGAAGGCCTGCAGTTACTATATTCAACATATTCCCAATCTAAAGATGTGGCCAGATGTAACGAACCGGCCCGTCGTTACGGGAATTTACCACCCCGTTATGTTGCAGTTACATGTTTTATGCTTTTATATCAGTGTTAGAGCCTATCGGGTGAGTTAGGAGTGAATTGAATTGAAAATGAAGCAAATAGCATGTTTGGAGGAAGTTTGGAATATGGAAAGTCAACCTAGAGATGACTATCGAGTTAGAGTGCTCGGAATCAGATTCTGATGATTCGACTAGTTTCGGGGATCATTTATGACTTAGGAGAGCAATCGGAATTGAATTTGGAGGCCCGATGTAGAAATAGGCTTGAATTGGCTAAGGTTGAATTTTGGCGAAATCCGATCGATAGGTGAGATTTTGATCCGGGAGTCGGAATGGAATTCCGACAGTTGCAGTAGCTCCGTTAGGTGATTTTGGATGTGCCTGCAAAATTTCAGGTCATTCGGACGTCGTTTAGTCGGGGTTTTGATGGAATGTGTAATTTGGAAGTTTTGAAGAAACCTAGGCTTGAATCCGTGTGTAATTGGTGATTTTGATGTTTAGGATGGTGTTTTTATGATTGGAACAAGTTCGTATCGTGTTTTGGAGTATGTTGGTGGTTTTCGTTGGGGCCCCGGGGGCCTCGGGATGGATTCGGGGGTCCAAACGGACCAATTTGTGCCAAAAGGCACTGCTGTTTCTGCTGCAATTAGTGCAGAAGATTTTTCTGCGATCGCGTAGGGTAAAGCTGGGAAGCTCTGCGATCGCAAGGGGGAGACTGCGATCGCGTAGTGTATTGGAATAAGGCCGGAAAATTGTTCTTCGCGATCGCGGAAGGAGTGATGCGATCGCGTAAGGTCGACTGGTTGTGCATCGCGATCGCGATGTGTAGTGTGCGATCGCGTAAGTCTGGGATTTAGAGTAGTGCGATCGCGGGTGGTTTCACGCGATCGCGTAGTGTTGAGCCGTGAGTCAGTGCGATCGCGTAGGGAATGTCGCGATCGCGTAGAGTAATTTTGGGGTCCGGTGAATTTGTTCATCGCGATCGCGAGCCTGGGGCTGCGATCGCAGAAGGTCGCCTGGCAGTCAGTGAATTAATATAACAGAACAGTCCAGTCGCAAAACCCATACCCAAAAATCCCATTTTTGAGTTCCAAGAGAAGTATTGACGGGAGATTTGTTGGGAAATCATCGGGGTTTCGTCGGAGGTAATTTTTGTGGCTTAATTACATTATTTCATCATGAAATCCTTGGTTAAATTTCTGTAAATGGAAGATTAAAGGTGAGTTTGAGCCCTAAGCCTAAATTGAATGAAAAACACCGATTTGAGTGGGCAAATGGAGTCCGATTTTGGTAAATTTTATATATACGGACTCGTGGCGGGACGAGGGTTCTGGAAATATGAGTTTCGAGATTTTTCGAGATGTGGGCCCGGGCTCGGGTTTTGCCAATTTCGTGATTTTTGATATTTTTCGAGTTCTTTCGATTGGGTTATGTTCCATTAGCCTATTTTGATATATTTGTGCTGATTTGTGTTAGTTTTGACGTGCGTGGATGCCGGTTCGAGGAGCTAAGGCGTCGCGGGCATGAGCTTTCGTCGGTTCGAGGTGGATAATACTTGTAAATGATGTCCTGAGGGTTAGTAAACCCCGGACTTGCACATCTTAGTGCTGTGTCGAGGTTACTTGCACGCCGGATAACGGGCGTGGGGTAGAGCACCATTGGGGATTGTGACTTGGTCCGTCCCGCGTAATAAATAATAACACCTAATTGTTGAAATGAATTGGACTAATTATCATGTTTGGGCTTCGTGCCAATTATTTAAATCCTTCAAGGATTGGTATCACTGTTTTGATAACACCGAGCATATTTTATTCTAAATTTAAGGTTTAAAATGGAATTATTGCTATTCAGCATTTTTATAAGGTTATGAAAAACTTGAACAAGGTCTTAATAACATTTTTTTTGCTGTGAGCTAATATGATATTGTTGCCAAGGGCTTTTCTTGATATTTGTTAGACTGATTGGGGCCAAGGGCCGTATGTTAGGGCATGACCATTTATGTGAGCATGTACATACACATGCATGGATCGGACTGCACGCCGCAGTGGTATATGGATCGGGCTGCGCGCCGCAACAAGTGTGATACTGATATTGCGCTTGGGCTGTAGGAGCTCTCCGGAGTCTGAACCCCCACAGTGAGCGCGGGCGCCTTTGCATGGATCGGGTTGTACGCCACAGCGTCATATGCATTGCATGACATACATACATTTTTTTACATGTACTACGTGGCATAACATTTAGCACTCACACATTACTGGCACACATGCATTATTTGCCTTATTGACCAGATCTCCTGGTGGAAATTGTTAAGGAGTGCTGAGCCCGAGAGGCTGATTTGAGTGCTGACTTGCACTGCTTGAGATTCTCCCAGGTATTGGTATATTATCATGAAAGAAAGTAGCTAAAAATTGAGATTTCTAAATAATCTACTCACATATCCTGAAAAGGAATAAAATGATAGTGTTTTGAAGTTTAATGATAGTTCTGTATTTTGTAGCAAGAGATAGTGCCTTGCGTGGTTTTCTTCCCTTCAGCATTATTTACTTTTATTACCGCTGAGTTGGAAGTACTCACACCCGACTCCCTGCACCTTGTGTGCAGATCCAGGTACATTACAGCAGAGCTGATTCCATTGCGGCTCAGGAGTGCTTTTGGACAGTCGAGGTAGCTGCCAGCGTTCGCAGGACCCGATTCTCCAGTTTGTCTGTATTTTGTTCTGATCATCCCACACTTGTGCACAAGTTATATTCACTATTTACACTTGTATATTCCGTAGAGGCTCATGACTTTTGACCCTTCGGTCTATGGGAGTTGGCACGTGTTGGGACTTGGTTCCCCGCTTTTAATATATCTATCACTGTTATGCTTAAATTGGATAAAGTGAGTTTGTGGCTCCGTGATTGTTGTTGATTGGTCAGGCTGGCCTAGCAGTGTGCTGGGCGCCATCACGACCGGATTTGGGGTCGTGACACCAGAAAGCTCAAATCCATCAATAAAGCCTCCTCTGCCAAAGTCAATGCCAGGCAGACCTAAAAAGTGTAGAAGAAAGGTCAACCTAGCCAACCACACCAATCAAGCTAACCAAGCCAGACCTAAAAAGAGATGAACCAAACAAGAAGTATGGAAAGATATCAAAGAAGGGTGTCAAAATGCCTTGTTCAAAATGCAAACAGACTAGCCACAACAGAAAAGTGTGTCAAATAAGAGTAAGTTTATACATTTTATCTACATAATTTTTCTCTTTGTTCTTTTTCCATGTCTTACATATTTATACATTTTATCTACATATGTTCTATTGTGTGTTGTAGTTTGTAGTGGGGGAATTTTTCACAACCCAAAGAATCAAAATGCCCAACCTAGCCAACCGCGCCAATCAAGCTAACCAAGCCAACTAACCTTTATTTTTTAAGACACTATAACTGTTAGAAGAGTTTACCAAAGTAGGGGGTTCTAGGAAAGGCAGAGGAGGTGGAAGCAAAAGAGGTAATGGAAGAGGAACCCCATTTGTAAGTCCAAGAGATGCTTCATCTAGTCAAACTAAGGGTTCTAATTCTGCTGAAAGTGTTGCTGCAACTGGAGGAAACCAAAAGCCTAGAACTACTAGGTTTGGTGTATACTCCGACCCTCAAACTGGAAATCAAGTGTTTAATGTAAGTTCACTTCTATTTTTTTTATTCATATTGAACAAGTAGTTACTACATTTGGTCTACTATTCATAATTCTTATGCCTTATTTTTTTTAGCCTGGTACCTCAAGTGAGAGTTCTACAAGGATTCTTAACCGTGAAGAGTGCCTCACCGACCAATATTGATATTGGTTTTGTTCCACGGGGCCTGAAATGGAAGGGAAAATATGCAGTCACCACCTCACAATTGCAACAAATGAGAGCCAACAAAAGGAATAAAGTGAATACTTCATGATCAACAACCAAGAAATAGTTCTAAAAGTGAATTATTTTAGTTTTTTGTGTATGTAATATTGAACAATATTGATGTCTAGGGATGATCTTAATTTAGGTCTTTTTGTCGATGTATTAATGCTGGCAAACTTATGGAGAACTTATGATTTTGGTACCATTTTATTGGAGTTGCAGCGTTACATTTACGCTCAATTAAGAGTAGTTTCATAGTAATCATTGTTGGTGTATGAGCTTCTATTTATGATATTTTATTACTATGTAATCTTGTGTGCTTGATACCAGAAATATATGTAGAAAAGGTATAAAGAATCTATAGTTCTGGGCAGAAAATGGATTGCAAGGTGAAGAAACTACACAAAACTACACGATATAATTCTTCAGGATATAGCTTAAAGGAGCTGAGAATAGGATTGAACAGCAAAATGAGCAGGATTTTAAAATTGTATGAGTTGATTGACTTCGTTGGTGAAAGAACTGAACAAGGTTGTTTAAGATTGATTGACCTTCTATTTTTCTGTCTATATACTAATTCAAGAAATAGTATCAACTATCAAGATAGCTGAATTTCCAGGATGAATAACAGTAAGGAATCAATACATAATATCATACATAAGACAATTAAAAACAACAAGGAATCAATACATAAGACCATTAAAACAGTTATTTACGTGAATGTATGGCCAAATATGGAGCCTGTTAAATTTGAGTTCTTACATTATTCCATTACTACAATACATAAGACCATTATCTATACATTATTCCATTACTACAATACATAAGACCATTATCTAGTCCACTACGAGTTTAGCCGTGCATTAAAACTACACGGAACTACACGACCATAATCCAGAGTATACACATGAAAATACAAAAAAAAAAATAAGCATGTTGAATTTGGCTCTTGCCCAATCCTTCTGTTGTTCAGCATCCTGGCAATTCACTGCTAGAGACTCCATTTGCACTTTAATATCTTTCAATTTCTGTTTTAACTTATCCATTTCTTCTTCAAGTTCTTTTACTTTTACTTTAGCCGATCACTCATTAAACGCAACATCTCCCGACTTGGTAGTTCCTCCCTCTCCGATGGACCCGTAGATGGACCATCAAACCATCTAAAATAAATACATCCGTCATTTTCCTAACAATAAATGCATTCACATTACTGATTAATAAAACAAAAAGCAAAAAAATTCATAACCAATAAAACTAGTTACTCACTCTTGAAATTCTACACCTATAAAATCGGCAGTCTGCATTTGCTGGGGTGGTCAAGGTCTTCAAATTAGCATAATCACCGTAACAACATAAATCAGGATCCTCTTAGTACACTGAATTTTGTGACATTTGAATGTTTCAAATAGGAGGAAAAAGAAGAAAATGAGATAGAGAAGATTCAGCTATGACAAAAGAAATAAGAAATAAAACAAGATGTACACATCAAAGGAACAAGAGTAAAGAATAGAAGAAGAAGAAGAAGAAGAAGAAGAAGAAGAGTAAAGAACAAAGGAAGAAAGAAAGAGAGAAACTGGTCTCAGATGGAGAAATTGGGGTTCTAATTTAATTTCGGATTGGATAGATCCGTTGGGCTAGTTGACGTTAAAATTTTAACGTTGGGAGAGTCAACAGTCAGCATAAATTTATCCCTTCACATGCCCAACAGATGTGCATTATACTTAATGTGCCATGTTTTGCAAAAGTATTTATTTGGAACAAATCTGTGTTGCATGAAGTGTTAAATCGAAACATACCTTTAATAAGGTGTCCAAGAGAAAAATCGGGACAAGTTTAGGTGGCCGTACACGATTTTCGCCGACGATGGAGTTTTGGGGCTGAGCAACTTGAAGAGTCTGCTACCTATTTATCATTGTATTTTAATGTATCTCGCTATTTTTTTAATGTATTTTATTGCATTCATTATCTTTTCTTTTCATTGTATTTTCAATGTATCTAGTTGTATTCCATGTATTTTATTGTATTCATTGTCTCGCTATATTCCACGAATATATTCATTTGTTTTAATTTATGTATTCGAATGTATTTATGTATTTATATTTATAATAATTTATGTATTCAGATGTATTTATGTATTCTAATTTATAATTGAGTTTGTTGAGTTATATTAGGAGTCTATTTGTGTTAATTGATTCACTTTCTGTTTAAAAACAACTGAATAGACCATGATTTATCCTATTACATTACTATGTTCAAAAATATATATCGTGAATACAATCGAATACAATAATTGCCTACCCGTACTCCCCTGTTTTACGCCGAGTTTTGCTACTGTACATGAATACAATAGTTTAAATACATCAACTACACTCTAGCAAAACTAAAAACATAACTATAGAAAGTAATATAGTAAATGGTAGCTACAACTAGCTAATAACCACTAAACAATAGTGATTTGTGAAATTTTCTCAAAAAATTATTCACTCGATGTTTATACCACATAACAAGAGCCTTGGAGCAACCGGTGGCGGCCCAACAAATTTTAGGGCCTAAAGCTAAACGTTATGAGAGGCCTTAACAAGTCAATTTTTCCAACTTTTTTAGATACAAAGTTATTAATAAATTTTTTATAATCAATTTCTCCTAATGAGTCTTTCTCAATTGACAATATAGCTAATCCATTAATCTCTTTTAGACATTGTTGATCTTATGTAAGATTTTATCAATTTTTATAAATAAAAACTTATTTCCACTGAAGCAACGTTGACAAAAGTTATTAAAATTGTCTTATAACCGATACAAGCATTTGGAAAAGAATCAAATCTTTTTATTTGCTTAAGTATATCAATTAAACTATTATCTTCTAATTATACTTATTTCCTTAAATACTTTTAATTCAGAAATTAAATTGAAACAATCAATATCAGATTGAGTATTATGATTTGAGGAACATTCAAGATTAAGGCAATATTTTTTCACATTTTTATTATCTAGGGATCTCTGTCTTTTACTGCTACATAAAAATCAAAAGTTTTTTCATATGCTCCAAATTATTCAAACATATTTTGAAGTAAATAAATAGTCTTGTCTACTATGTTTAAAAAAGTAATCAACTCTAACAGACTCTTCTAGAGATTTTGATATCTCATTATTAACATTCTCATAAAATTGTTTATTCATATATACTACACGTTCACACAAAATTCGAGTTTGATATTCATTTCAAATGCAATTTTGTTGGAAGAAATCATAACAGTTATAAATTCTTCTTTCTCTATTTATTAAAGAAAGAAATCAAGCATTTTCTCTTCACATAACTTTTTTTAAAACTTATATAGAGCCTATTAGGTGAGACAAAAAATGGATCCCAACAAATATGCAGCCTAAAGTAGTTGCGTTACCTGCTTTAGGGAAGGGTTGCCCCTGGGAGCAACAGTCAAGTTGTTTATGTGTGACCTATAAGTCACGAGTTCGACCGTGTAATTAGTCATTAGCGGTGGCGTACACATGATTTCCTCTAAGTGGTATCACATTTTAAAAGTGAACAAATAAACAAAACACTACGAACAGTAACATATAAAAAAATACAATTCAAATCATATTAATAAAACACAACTCAAATATACTACTACAACTCTTTTCGATGAATTTTGTTTTGTGAAAAGTAGTAAAAATAACCGCATTAAGATAATACTAAATACTATTTTTTTAAATATAAAGTTCATAATAATCACTTAAAGTTCATATCAATTTTATTGGTTATAAAGAATATGAAAAGGAAAAATAAAAAGAATAGTACAACAACTAATCAAATGGCTTTACAAAAATTGTCACAAAGAGTTACAAAAATTGACTGCTGATCGAGTAATCGAGTAAAACTTATAAATGAAGCTATCCTGCTTTGAACCCACGACCTTTACCAGGAAAAATAGGTATCAAACCAATTTAGCTACCTAGTTATTTGTATCAAGCAATGTCACTTAATATTAATTAACGTATTTTCATTTTTGTTTTTTAATATAAAAAACAAAAATTTCCAACTAAGCGGTGTGACGTGACACCGCTTGGCTTTAGGTAAATCCGCCCCTGGTCATTAGTGCTTATATCAGGGTAGCTTCCTACATCAAACCCTCTTGGAGTGCGCCCTTTCCAAGACCTTACGAGAATGCGAGATACTTTGTGTACCAGACTACCGTTTGACATGTACCCTAATAAATAAATAATGTATGTGCGCGTCTTTTCATATGCTCCTTATTTAATTAGTTTCATGGATAATTATAGAGATATTCCTTCAAAATTTTGCTTCATTATACTAACTTCCCTCATGGTTTACGATATTAAGTTTCTAAACTACTCTTTGTTCGGACATAGTTGACTTAACTGTATCAACTAACAATGGAAGTACATTAACACAAATATTTATTGATAAATTTGGATGACTTACAAAGATTTATCAGTGAAAAATCTCGGTTGCTTGCATGATAGGGAAGCATAGTTTTTTTTCCCCAGAATTATTAATTATAGCATGATAAAATTGAATGGACTAAATAGATTAGACCATCAGATAATGTGTCTAAATGATAAAGTTTGATAAGTTCAAGGGCCGTCTATATATTTGACATTTTCTATTTGTTGCAATATTTTGCGTTTTGTTTTTCTAAAAAATACATAAGTGGCCTCTTAAAATTATCGTGATTTTTTTATTTTAATACTTAAATTAAGAATTTTTCCTATTATATACTTTAACATCAATACATTTGTACCTATCACAAAATGATAACATGGTAGAATGTGTGAATTACACCTCCCGAGCGCATGATATGATGAAAGTTCATATTTTTATTCTTTTTTCTTCAAGAAATTTCTACTTTTGCATTACTATCTATTGATTTCTTCTCTGGTAAGCACTTTTTCAATGGATCTCAATAGTTGCTCTTCGATTAAATGCTGTTACAAAAATCAAAACCAAAAAATTAGTGGTGCGAAGCAAAATCTGAGAGGAGGTATCTAAAATTAGTCTGATTTTTATAATTGTCCAATTTGTTTTCCTCTAGTTGTCCCAAAACAAAAATATAGAATTTTAACCGTGGTTTTAATAAACATTTTTTCATCATATTTGACATAGTATTAAATCTATCATTTTAACTTTTTTCTCTTTCTTTTAGAGAAGAATTAATTGTGAAGTAAATATTTCATGAATTGAATAAAATCATGGTATTTAGAGACCTTTTTATTTTTCCCTTTCCTCATATTTTAATTTATTCTAAGTCATATCACGTTTATTTTAAAAATTAATTTAGTTTAATTTTATTTTAGTAGAATGGGTTGCTTTATTAACAAGGTCGTAGGAACTAGAGCATAGAAGACTCCCAATTACTGAAATTAGTAACAGTGCACTGAGATATCGAGGAAGTATGGAAAGAGAGGAAGTTGAAACAACAACCCAACACATATCACCTAAACCACCAAATATCACTATCATATCCACAACCACTAACGACACAAGTACATGCCTTCAAACATCCTTCAAACAAAAACTACTGGCATCAAAATACATGATGCATATCGATATGTTGGAAAATGAACATGCAATGGAAGGAAAAGGTAAAATGGAGGATTCCATGCTCTTAACATCAAACGACTTGCATGAAGGCATAAGAACAATCCAACTAACATAGGAGGATAAAAATAGAATGTATCTACCATGGAAACACTCCCTGATTATTAAGATACTAGGTAAACGAATACAACACCAATATCTTAAAAAGAAAATACAAGAAATATGGAAACCAATGGAGAATTTCCCACTGATAGACCTAGGCTCCGACTATTTTTTTGTCAAATTCAACAAAAAAGAAAATATGGCAGTGCCCTCCAAAATGGCCCATGTTTTATCAATGGCTTCTTCCTATCTATCAGTAAATGGAAACCAAACTTCGTAGCAAGCCATGCTACCCAGGAAAGGTCAGCCATTTGGATACGTCTTCCCCAGTTGCCCACTCAGTTCTACGATGCCATTATCCTAAAGAAAATAGGCAACACCATAGGGAAACTTCTGAAGATTGATGTTTGTACAAGTGCAACACTTCGAGGAAGATATGCACGCCTAGGCATTGAAATGCAACTTGAGGAACCAGTTCAACCTTGTGTACTCATAGGCAACAACAAGAAAGAAATCATCTACGAAGGTGAGCACATCTTTTGCAAATCCTGTGGAAGAATAGGACATACAATCCATCACTATCCTCACACCAAACTTACACCATCATCTCCAAATGTAGAGCACAACTTGGAAACTACTATCACCCCCATAAATCAGTGGCAAACGGTCGCATTCCATAAGAAGAATAGAGCTCATGCAAGCACACCGCGACCAACAGTAACAAGGAGTAGTAAAGCACAACTGGTACCACTCCATCAAGGCATCCAAAATGGATACACAACCATTATAGTCAAAATTTTTGAAGCGGCTACATGTAAGTAACTCCACACTCAAACGCTCTCCTATAGACCGTAAGAAACCGATGAATCCCAATCTCCTATTAACACCCCAATGAATCCTCTCAAAAAATAAATAATTACGAACTCAACTGAAAAAATAGACCCAAACATGTTTAACCAATCCCAGCTTCTCAGTAATAATTTTGAAGCTCTTCAGGAATTAGAGGAATACAAATGGATGAACATTCCCACAGACATTCCTTGGAAACAACAAAACTTTTCATTTCCCTCACATAAAGTCCCTTCGATACAAACAAGAAACAAGTCCACATCTGCAATGCCATGTGTCCAACATGCGGCTTCGACCAATAACCATGCATAACACTTGCATGAAAAGTTGCTTCCAAATCTAGAAGCTAATGACAACTATAACTTAGACACTAATCACTTCCTACATGCACTCAACACTCAATCTCCAAGTGACAAGCCGGACTCCGTGCAATACACATGCAACCACTTGTTAGTGAACATTGTCCAAATTGACACACCTATGGACACGTCTAACCAAACAAACACTATATACACTCACACGCCAATTTCAACCAATCAAACTCAACTTGAATCTACCACAAAAGATACACAATCATTTTCCTTACCTTTACAACAGGCCTAAGAAAATTTAATAATAAATAATTCACAACAACAAAATGCAAAATCTACTATTACCCTTAAACAAAAGATCAAGACTCACACTACTAACTTAGAAAGTGCCCAGGAACTCCTTTCAAGCTCCAACTATGAACCTCACCAATCTAAACAACACCATGCATATCCCAAACCTAGTCTATGAAACCCAACCACAACATCTGGAACACCAACCTACCTCATGGATCGAGCAGGGTCTCCAGGGCCAAGCTCTCTTCTTCTTAATGTTGATAGAGGGACAAGAGGTCATGGTAATTATACAAAACCCAAACTTTCTAGCACAAGTAGTGGCGGAGGGTATGAGAATGGCCATGGACAACTAAATGAACCATATGTAGATGACAAATATTCTCGATCCCCTAGCCCCAGCAGTAGCTCCTTCCCTTTATCACACAATGCATAATCATTGAAACCTTCCACAACACTTCAACCCTTTCCTGAACACGAATAAAATGTTCGAGCTACCTTTTTTCCCGTCACTGTAGGTGACATAAATGAACCCTTTATTCTTCCCTTGGACACTTCTACAAGCACAACCCCCTCCTCAAATGGCCCCTCCGATAGAACAAGGTCCAGATGTGGACCAGGAAGTTCAAGAAGTAGAAAAAGTTATGACCTCCCATCCTCCGGGAAGAAGCTCGTTCACAATAATCTCAACAATAAGAGATATATCCCTTATGCTATTCCCGGAGAGGAAGGACAAGAGATAAATACTACTTTGTCCAGTGACACTCCAAAGGTGCTCAATAAAGATAACTCCATCGATCAACACTAAAATAGCAAAATATGTAGTACTACTGAACCCCACTTTGAGGGACAGCCCCTTTATGAAGGGAAATAACCATGCAGCTATCCTCCAAAATTACTCTCCTATCATGAATACACCCACCAGCATAATTATTTGGAACATAAGAGGTGCAAATAGTGCAGACTTTAGACACAACTTTAGGGAGCTCATTAATAACCACATCCCTTGCACGGTGGCCCTACTGGAAACAAAAATGAACAACCATGCAACCCTTAGGGCAGACTTCAACTTCTCAGATTATATAGGAATTCCAACAGTTGGTAGAGCTGGAGGTATGGTGATCATGTGGGTTGACACAATGGTAGCAGTGGAACGTGTTAGGCAGACCAATCAGGAACTTCATGCTCTAGTCCAGTTCTTACCAAATCACAATCCTTGGCGTTTTAGTTCAATTTATGCTAGTAACTATTTATAAAATAGGTTAGATTTTTGAAATAGCCTAAAAATATTTTTGACAACTATAAAGGACTTTGGCTAATAGATGGTGATTTCAATTATGTCCTAAATCAAAATGAGAAATGGGGAGGCAGTAATGTTAATAAGAATAGATCCTCCAGATTTTGGTCGTATATAAATTACTTCAATTTAATTGACCTAGGATTCAAAGGCTCTAGATATACGTGGTCCAACCATAGGAGGCAAGGTCTTATACTAGAAAGGCTTGATCGATGCCTAGCAAATAAGTCTTGTCTAGAACAATACCCCTCAATGTTAGTTACTCACTTCCCAAAGAAATACTCATATCACAATCCTTTACTACTTAGACTTACTAACACTAGGACAATTTCTAACAAACCTTTTAGACTGGAAAAATATTGTCTAAGCCACCCGAAGTTTAGTAAAATCGTTGAGAAAAGCTGGAATAATAGAAACCTTAATGAGGTCCAAATTTGTTTCCAAAATAATTTCAGTGAACGAAGTGCTCATTTGGTAATATATTTGCTAATAAAAAAAGGTTACTTGCTAGAATTAAGGGAATCCAAAACTCACCTAGCTATACCTATAGCACTTACCTTAGAAATTTATAGCATACTCTTATTAATGAGTATAACAACAACATCCTCGAACTGGAAGAAGATCATTGAAAAATTAGATCACGCATAAATTGGCTCGATGAAGGGGATGCAAATACTAAATTGTTTCACATATCTGTCCTAAATAGGCGAAGGCGTAACAATATCTCCTTTTTTAAAGACAATTCAGATAACTGGATTACGGATCGCCAAAAAATTATTGAACACACATACCTCTATTTCAAAGATATATTCACTACCAACAATACACTATTAGAGTGGAATACTATTAAAAGTGTCCACACAAATTTCTCCAATATTGATCTCTCCTCCTTAGATAGGCCTCTAGCCACCCATGAAATGATTTCTACAGTATACTCCTTTAAGCCATACAAAGCCCCAGGACCGGATGGTATGCACCCAATATTCTATCAACGTTACTGATATTATGGGACCCTCTGCCATATGACTATGCAAAGAAATATTCTCCCTATCTAGAATACCGGGGAAAATAAACCAAACTCTTATTTGCCTCATTCCACAATTTAAACATGCAAGTAACCTTAATAACTTAGACCAATAGGTATTTGCAACACCACTTACAAAACAATCACCAAAATAATTGTTAACAGAATCAAGCCATTCCTCCCTGAATTAATTAGCCCATGCCATGCCAGTTTTTTAAAAGGTAGAAGAGCTTGTGATAATGCCATTATTGTACAAGAGGTGATAAATCAGTTCAAAAAAAGAAAAAGGAGGAATGGTCAACTAATTATTATAATAGACCGTGAAAAAGCTTTTGGCATGCTAGAATGGTCGTTTGTCTACAAGGCCCTTATTTTTTTCAAATTTCCAGTAAAAATCACATCCCTTGTCATGAACTGCATAACCACTAGTAAGATAGATGTCTTAGTAAATGGTGTTCAAACAAATTTTTTTGAACCATCGAGGGGGATTAGACAAGGGGACCCACTATCCCCCTATCAGTTCATCCTAACCATGGAATTGCTATCAGTTTACATACATCATCAAGTGGACCTTACCCTCTGGAACCCAATTAAAATTGGACCAAAAGGACCTCTGGTGTCTCATATCTTTTACGCAGATGACTTGACATTCATGGCCCAAGCAAATAAAAAAACCATCAATACAATTCACCAATCCTCAACAACCTTTTATTCCCTATAAGGCCATAAAATTAACAACAATAAATCAAAATTTCTATTCTCTAGCAACTGGTCTACTGTCACAAATGACTATGCAATAGATCTTTTCAATATTAACCCAATCAACCAGTTTGGAAAGTGTTTGGGTTTCCCAATTACCAATAACAGGCAAACCCTCCGGTTTCCAATTTGTAATTGACAATTTGAGAAACAAACTTTCAAACTAGAAAACAAATTTTCTCACTCTTGCGGGACGCGCAACCCTTGCAAAAGATGCCCTCAATGCTATCCCTAACCACAATATACAATACATATCCCTCTTAAATAAAATCCTTCACTAAATTGATAAAATCCAGCGAATTTTAATTTGGGGGGGGACATCTGCTACTAAAAAGAAGACACTATGTCTCTTGGGATGTTGTAACCCTTCCAAAGGACTTAGGAGCCTAGGGATACCAAAGACATGGCACGAAAATCAGGCCATCCTAGCTGGTCTTGCATGGAGACTATTTACCAATCCATCAACAATGTGGGCAGATACCCTAATCCAAAAAAATAGTAATAAGTCTAATATTAAGACCACATCCTTCATTTGACAAAATATCATAAAGGCATGGGAAATCATCAACAAATGACTGTATTAGAATACTAGAACTGGCAAATCCAAAAGCTTCTACTATGGTTGTTGGACCCCAAACAAAACAAACATCCGCTCAATCATTCCTCTTAACAAAAATGATAGCAACCTAACCCTTGACCAGGTATGGAAAACAGTCAGTGGAAGTGGTCCAAAATATCATTCAAACTACCCAGAAATATTACTACTGACATCACTCCCAGTTCCTTCTAAAAAAAAACCACATGCGGGTAGACACGCCTATTTGGATGGTCAACACATACAACACCTTCACAACTTTCTTAATTTACAAACTACTGCACCAACACATCCAAAAGACCACCGACTATGATTGGATATGGAAACAACATATCCAAAATTAAATTAATTTTTTTCTGTGGCAATGTTTAAAAAATAGGCTACCCACAAATTCCTACCTTCATCAAATTGGAGTCACAACTGAAAATACTTGCATGATTTGTAGGAGGAAAGAAAAAACCATAACTCATATCTTCCTAGAATGCACTGTAGCCAGCTCATTTTGGACAACACAGGTATTGACATCAACATTATCTCCCACAATAAACACTGGTTTTTAGCTATTAAAGATCTACAAGTACGAGTTAACCATAACTCCATAGGAGGATGTTTTTTCCTTTGCAATATGACACCTCTGGTTAAATAGAAACAACAACTGCTTCCATATTTACTCGAACAACTTAAATTATTATATGGTTAACATATGAGCATTGAGTTTAAATTACTAGCCTCCAACTACAAATGCACAACGCACAAAATCTCGGTATACATCAAATGGTACCCACCACTACCTCACAACTACAAATTAAACATAGATACTTCCGTGGGTAACCAAAATACGGGAGGCATTGGGGGTATAATAAGAAATAGTTGCGGAGACATGATTATAGATTTTTTTTAACAAAATTAAAGCACACAACTCTACCCATGCAGAATTGCAAGTACTTCATGTAGGTTTGAAATTGGCACATGATAAAGGACTAGCACCACTGAAAATTGACACTGACTCAACATACATAATCAAACCGCTTCAACACAATATTTCTCCTACCTATACTAACACTATCTTGAAATACATGTACTTGTTGAGGAAATTGGGAAATCTAATGGTCTGGCATAGCTTCCGCGAAGGCAACAAAGTGGTGCACTTTTTATGTAAATGGGGTTCCTAGTAACACCTAAGCTCTACTACAACTATTTTGCACTCACCTCCGGATATAGTAAGGTGGGTGATCCAAGACGACAAAAATGAAACCTTGACTACTAGACTAAGTATATAGCTCTATATGTAATACATTAACGGTGCTTGAAAATCTTAATATTATCTTTACTATTATTAATAATGATGTAATACCACCGTAACTGTTATTAATGAATTTACCCCTTTTTCCAAAAAAAAAAATAAATAAATAACAAGGTTGTAGGAGAAGCTTCCATGTTAAGCAAATCGTGAAACAGAAGGAGAAAACTTTTTAGGCTGCTGCTAATGTCAAGTTGGACCAAAACATCTTTCACACCTAAAGTAAACAAAATCAATTTAAACTTTTTAACCTTTTCCATATGGAATTAAATATGGGTCTATATTGCCTAAAAGCATATTAAGTTGATCATATTTCTTTTGTTTACTACATTGTTCCTTTGGCGCGTCAATAATGTAATAATCAATATTAAAATTATACACCTGCACTTGCGCTGCTGGGACAACATTATTTTAGTTCTTTTTCTCATTAATGGCATTTATTTATATTTTATGGTACATAAATGTCGACATTAACATTATTTCATTGGGATTAATTATTAATACTACAACACGGGCATCCCGCCAAAAAATTACATGTGCGTTGGCAAAAAATGTAAAATAGTTATTATATATTTCCTTCGGTCCATTTTAATTGATTTTTTATAGTCCACAATATTATTTTTGTCAGACTGATGGACATATATAAATCACAACAATAATACAAAAACAAATGAGTCTATGAGAATATTCATATACGTACTATGTTAGTGTTGCCGAAATTGAGGCTAAGGTATTGAGTTTAAAGTTTATTATTAGAGACTTCATTAGCCTTCGTTAACCTTAATTCATTGAGGTAGAAGCTAAGTTTGTACGTTTAAAAGAATTAGTCATAGAATACGCGCTTTGCGCGTGTACCTACATTAATTAATATATAATATTATTTATATTAATATTTTTTAAAATATATTTAAGTTATAAAAAAATATACAAGTTTATGAAAATGATAATTTTGGTCGAAAGAGGACTATCTACATATTAGAGTAACCGTTTTAATTGCTTTTAATGATTTTTAAAGTTCTAAGAAATATGACTTCATACTTAAATAGAAAGAGTCATTTTCGTACTTTTAAAGTATGTGCAACTATGTGTTGCAATTATTATGTGTCATTTTAAACGTATTTATTAAATTTGATGTTGAGTAACATAGTATTGCAATTGTAAAAATTGAGTTATTTATATCTAATTGTCGTATTTATTAGAATTTATATATACATGTTGAATATTAACAAACTTTTTTTGAAAACGAAAATAATTTGTTACTATCATATCCTTGTTTGAGTTATTAATTGATAAGTTAACAACTTTTTTTGTCTTAGTTTAATAACAAACTTAGAATATCAAAATAAAAATTTGAAAGTGCATGTCTTGATCGTGCATATTCATTTTAAATCATAAATATTGACTACCATATTTGTAATTAGAAATATACTACTTTTGAATCTCCAAATATGAGAACTTTTTACGTATTTCAAATATGAAAAAAAATATTAACCAAATTTTAGTTAAAATTAAAGTCTTAAATATCAATGTTATAATTCAATGACTATTCCTAAATATGAGAAAATTAATTAAATGATCATTCCTAAATATTAGGAGATTATTATAAATGACTATTTTGTCTAATGGGAACTCTATTTTTAAAGGGTAAAAAAAGCGAACGACGTTTCATTAAAATCTTTCGTGCTTTTAATATAGTATAGATATAGATAGATAGAATTATTTTCCACGAAAGACTTGATATTCGTAATATCATATTATAACTGCTGCTTAACATGTTCAGCAACAGATTTTTTTTTTTTTTACTTTTATACATTATATTTAAGTGAAGTTAATTATAAGAATAAAACTTAACTTGTCCTGTCATTTGAACTAATTAACTACCATTAGAACTAGTCAAAACTAACCCTAATCACAAGAAATTTTAATTGACCTTGACCCGATGACATGATTATTTCTTCAGCTTTTTTGGAATGAGTCTAATCACCTGTTTAATTAAGACTAATTAATCTACTAAATTGTCCTCGATAATTGACGTTTTAGGCACTTTAATTTTATTTAAGTACCCAACAAAGACCTTATCAGCTCAGCTAAGCAAGATTAGACTCTAGTCTCATGAAAATTACTAATATCTTCAAGATTTGGTGTCACTTTTTGTCAATTGCTTGGCCCCTCATTCTTATTCTTTTAGTATTTTTTATTTTTTGAGGGTCTATTATTTGGTGAGTTCGAGGCACACGTGTCAAATTATTATGTAATTTTAAAAAAAAAAGTAATTTTCCCTCCGCATTAAAAAAAGGACCTGAAAGGTTTACATCATCTACATTTCGTTTTAATTTCACATTTATTTATTATCTTTTTAAATTAAAATTCGAATACTAAAACTCACTGTGAAATTATTAAACAACGTGTGAGAATATATTGTAGTAAAGCAAAGATAAGTTAACTCATCAAACAATAAGGGGTCGTTTGGTATGTGAGGTATATTGCTAGTATAAAAATTTAATACAGTCTAAATATTTTGTTGGATTAGCAATTTGGTATAAGTTATTTCGAGATTAAAATTAGTACCGGGATAACTTATACCTTATAGAGGGTGGGCTAATTAGTGCGAGGATAACTTATGTCTTCTTCTTAGAAATTATGTAATTGTCCTTTTTAATACAACATATCAAATAGTGGATAAAAAATAATACCAGATAACTAATCTCAACATAACTTATCCCGGTATATTCAAAATAAAATAAATAAGGGAGTAGCATAAAGAGATTGTCACGTGTATTACATTTCTTTAAAAGTTCTTTTGAAGATAGAAGGCAAATACATACTTTGCCCATCAACATTACATACATCTCTTCATGAAAATCTTTTATACACTCAACTCAACCTTTTAAAAGTGTGTCTAAGAAACATTATTTTTTACCATATAGCACTTACGTGTTTACACACAAAAAAGCGCATGAAACCCGTAAAAAATCTTAAGTATTTTTTGTCTCACCTTCCCACATGACCCCCTCCCCCTTCGGTCCTTCATTTTCTTCCCCAAATAGAATTTTTGAAAGAATATATCAATTTAAGATCTAAAATTGAGCGGATTGTATTGGTTTATTGTCCAAATATTGTGAAAATTTATTTGTGGCAGATTTAAAAGCTATAATAGTAGTATTGAAGGTTTGGTGAAAAAATTGTAGAATCCACCATTGTTGGGGTATCGAAAAAAACTAAAAAATGTAATTGGGTCTTGTTGATTATTGGGTTATTGAACTCAATTTGTTACTCAATTATTTTTGACTAGTTGCTAGATAGTATGGTTGAATTTTGGTATTGTTGGAAACTTTCTCACAAACAACCATGGTGGTAGCACTAATGATGCTTAAAATAGAAAATAAAAAGATCAAGAAGATGAGTTTTAATTTTAATTTATAATATATCTTTTTTTTTGTTTTTTAAACTCAATGACACGTGTCATGACCCTATTAGAGCATGAGTTTCACGTTATCTGAAAAATTGGTCAAGCACAAAAGTGGTTGTCTTAGACACATTTTTAAAAGCTTGAGTGTGTAAAAGATTTTCCGTGAAAGAAATATATATAACGGGAATTTAGCTGTAAGTTTGATGGGTAAATTATATATTTTGCTATGATAAAAAGAAGTTAGTATAGAAAGAAACTATGTTTGAATAATTGTAGTTTTTTTTATATAAATATTTCTGAGTGTTTCTTAAATGAAATAACTTTTCTTAGATAAACACCCTCAAACATATCTCCAAAAGAAAATCTCGAATAATCTTTTCACAAAATTTAAACATAACGTTTGAGCTTCTTTTGTCAGTAATTCAAAAATGTTCCACAGACAAAGAAATAGACACGTGCTAAAGACTAAAGTTTGACGTCGAAAATTAAATAAACCGACTTATTTGTTTACCTACCCACAAATAATTGAGCTAATCACGACTAGTTTGATTTGCCAAAGTAAGGTCCTAAAACGTTAATATTTAAAATAAATTGACCCAAAAGACGCCGCGTCTAGATATTCAATAGTTCGAATAAATTGAAGTTTATTTGGAACTGCGTTTTATTTATAGTAAAGTTGGAAATTTTGATAAATGGAAGAAAAAACTTCTATCTAAAAATTGTCCTAATTAAATCAGTTTTTGGAAACACCGGTCATATTCCATGAACAAATAATATTATAATATTTTTTTGAAAAAAAAAGTCAAAATCTATGGCCAATAATGTATTGTCATGCATGACACACGAGCACACAAATTAAGTTGTCACACGTTTTCAAATTAAGAAAGCAGGAAGATTGAA
Source organism: Nicotiana noctiflora (assembly GCA_032618575.1). NCBI lineage: Eukaryota > Viridiplantae > Streptophyta > Magnoliopsida > Solanales > Solanaceae > Nicotiana > Nicotiana noctiflora. Next base: position 103,013 of record JASVEL010009383.1, read on the forward strand.
ATTTCATTACATTAAAATCAACAAAGAAAAAATTTCTAGGTGGAATCCAAAAATTCAGTTTTATTAGTACAACAAAAAATGTCAAATCCATATATAAAGATAACCACGAAAAAAAAAAGTAAAAGAATTACATAAAATCAATACTATACTATTTAATTCAACAATCTAGCAAAGGCAAGTGACAAGAAAGTGACAGGCAAGGCTGCAAGAACCAAAGATGGAGCTGAGGCACTTGGTGGTGGTGGTGAAGTGACCGGAGAATCGCCCGAGGGGACGGATGGGACGGTGGAGCCAGATGGTGTGGCGGCGATGGAAGGCGTGGGGGCGGCAGCGCTGGTGCCGGTGACGTTGATGGCTAGCTTTTGACCTAATGAGCAGTGGCTAGGGAAAGTGCACATGTAGTAATTTTCACCAGAATTTGTGAGTGTGATCCTAGCAGGACCTGTGCTAATTGTGTTGATAGGAGAAGTTGTGTTGCATGAATCATAAGCTGCCTTATTAACCACTGCAACATTGTGTCTTCCATTGACAAAATTGAAAACTGCATTGAAAAATATAACAAAGGTTAAAATGTCAAAGATCAACAACAATAAATATAGCAATACATATTTTTACAAAGCAGTACACTTTTATAGCCTAATTACCATAGGTAACTGTAGTTTGCTTAATTATCCTTCATAGCTACTGTTCAATAGTTACGTATTATTTGTGTTAATTCGCTCTAAATGATTGTATCAACGCATACAATATACTGAAATACAGTGATACATTACTGTATCATTGTATGTGACTCCATACAATGTATACACCGAATTACCATTGAGATTTTGCTACAAAATACAATTGTAGCTATAAATTGTAAGTATTCCGAACTGTATTTACCATAGAAAAATATAGTGCATAAGTTAGTTACGCTGTATAGTTTTATAGAAATGAGATTTTTTCGAGATAAAGTGTGATACAAAACATTACTCCTATTTGAATTATAAGCGCTATTGGCCTCTCAAAGATTGGTAGGTTTTAATGTTTGACGGCGTCATCAGGTCATTTATAAGGTAATTACATATAAATATTATGATACGTATTGATAACATGATAAAAAAGATAAACGAGTTCGGGATAAGTTTTACTCTCTCCGGTCCAAAATAAGTGATTTTTTGGATGTTTTCACACATATTAAGAAAGTTACCTTTTAGCATTAATTAGCAATAGAATTGACCATTTTAACCTTACTATCTCATGTAAACACTGCTAACACATATTCCAACAATATTTACTCCAAGGACAATGTAGGAAAAACATCATTAAGTCATTCTTAAAATCCGAAAAAATCATTTATTTTGGACCACAAAAAAAGGTCAAAAAATCGCTTATTTTGGACCGGAGGGAGTAGTTCTTACCAAGAGTATCTCCAACTTTGAAGGATTTGCCATTAGCCCAAGTTTGATAAGCATTTGGGCCACCAGCAGTAGGCACATTCCAGCCCATGTTGCCTCCAACAATAAAAGTTTGGGCTGCAACTGAAGGTGCAGGTGCCAATGCCGGGGTGGCTGCAACCGATGGGGTGGGAGCTGTTGATGGGCTTGCTGAAGGAGCGGTCACTGGAGCAGCAGTGGGAGGAATGACAGGTCTGGCGGCAGCTGGCTGAGGTGCCGGAGAGCCAGAGCCGGAGCCGGAGCCGGAGCCGGAGACATTGATAGCCAATTTCTGGCCCAATGTACAATGGCTTGGTAAGGTACAAAGGTAGTAATGTGATCCAGCAGATCTCAATGTAATATTTGTTGGCCCATTAGTGGATATAGAAATTGGGTTTGCAGTATTGCATGAATCAAAATTTGCCTTTGACACCTCAGCCACACTATGCAATCCGGTTGTAAAGTTAAAAACTGCATAAAGAAACAAAAAGAAAAATTCCAAATAAATTTATTAGTTAAAACCACGAAAAAAACAATTAAGTGTTCTAATTCACCGTAATCAAAGCTTACATACTGGGGCTGAGCTAGAGTGTGGAATGGGGGTTCAGACGAACCTAATAACTTTTGACAAATCGTGTATTTATCTTAAAAATTTATTGAATATATATAAATTATTAATTTTGAATCCAGTACCCAATTTAAATTTTTGGCTTCGCCTCTAATCACATAGATGCAAAGATACATTTAGAGCTCATACATATAATATGAGACTCATTTTAAATTTACTAACTCTAAATTGTGAATTCGCCTTTGCTAATTAGAGGTCTATCAGACCAAATGAATTTTTAGGTGGTAAGTACGGAGTAGTATTAATTTAAATCCTATATTATTCTTTTCTAGCAAATAATTAAATCTTGGTGTAGCTACATGTTTTAAAATTATTTAACTTTATATTTAAATAAAGTCGAATGGAATGTAGCGTGTCATGATTTTGTACATATTTGCCACTAGATATGGACACGAGGAGAGAAAATAATTTACCAAAAAGCAATACAAGTGGGAAGGAATCTAAGGTAAAAAAAAAAGCAAAAAGTGTATTACCCATTACCACTTTGTTAGACTAAACTAAACATAATTAACAAAAAAGTAACATAAGTGGAAGAAAGATTAATCTATAGCAAAGAAAGGACTAATTAGTTGTAGTTATTTAATTACTAACCAAGAATGTCGCCGACGGCGAAGGTTTTCCGGGAAGCCCAGGTGGTATAAGCGGCGGCGCCACCGTTAGGAACGCTCCAAGCCAAAGCATCACCAACTACATGAGTTTGTTGTGCCATTGAAATATGTAATAAAGCAGCTGCAAATATTGCAAAAGTAGCCAAATTCAGCTTTCTGGCCATTTCTGCACTGTATGTTCTTCAAGTCGAAGTCGCCCCTGTTTGCTTTGTATGTTTTTCTTGATAGAGAAAAGGAAAGAGGCTGAGTTGAGGTATTGGGGTGGCAATGAGGTTTCTATTTATAGAGGTAACACAACATAGGAGAAAGGTTATTCTTTCCTTCTTTTTATTTTATATTTATTTATTTATTTATTTCCTTTTTTCCTTTTGGGTTTGGATGACTTGTTCCAAATTGGAATAAAATAAATTAGATAAAGTGAGGAACTCGTGGAACCCGCTCCTTATACTAGATTTCATAAACCACTATAAACCACAACCGAGAGGTTGTGAGTTCGAGTCTCCCCAAAAGGAAGGTGGGAAGCTCTTGGAGGGAAGGATGCCGGGGGTCTATTTGGAAACAGCCTCTCTACCTCAGGGTAGGGGTAAGGTCTGCGTACACACTACCCTCCCCAGACCCTACTAAGTGGGATTATACTGGGTTGTTGTTGTTGTTGTACTATAATTTAGAGCATAATAATTACAGTTTGTCTAATTATTATTCGTAATTATTTTTATTGTTATTTTTCAATTGTTACTAACTTATCACTTGTATTCAATAAAGTCTGCATTAACCGTATTCGTTCGCGTAACGAATATAGCGTGTATCAATTGTATTCGTTTGTGCAGTTGTACTATATCTATCAACGATAACCAATGCGAAATACCATGGTGTATACAAATGATACAACTTGTATCGATCATATACATGAGTGTATATAAAAGGATACATGTTCACACAACAAATACAACTAAGCTGAAATACAATATCACAGAAAAATAAAATATCCTTGCTGAAAGTCGAACTCAAGACCTTTGCTAACTAAGCAAATACTCTAATCAATTGAGCTACGAAAGCTTGTTACTCTCTTATTTCAGCTTAAAATAATTAATCTATTATTGCATGAATTTGCTATAAAATTCAATATAGTTATGAATAGTAAATTTTTTGAAAGTATAGCTACGAATGTAAATACAATATATATATTTGATGTGTCATGTAATTTTTCCTTTGAAGTTCACAAATTTAGAATATAAATTGGTGGCTTTAATATTAAGCAAAACCTTTGAATTCAAGGTCGGAGCTAGAAGTATGGTTACGAGTTCGGTCTAACCCAATAACTTTTGCTCAAATAATATATTTGTATTACAAAATTCATTAAATATTAAAATTTGAACCCCATTATTAGCTATAAAATTCAACTTATAAAGTTAGAAATCTAGGTTACGTCTCAGTTTGAGCTCACTATATCTTTGAGATTATGAGTTTATAATTAAATAATTTTTGAAGTTCAAGTGGTTTTAAATATATATACCTGCATCTAGTGTTGAAAATATTGAATTTAATTGAACCTGAATATCTTATGCAGCGATGATACAAATAAAAAAAAAAAGATGAAATAACATCTAGTAAATGTGTTTATCAATCAGCTCAGTTCGATTTTTATTTTTATGTTTCTATCAAATTATGAATAACCGTACATTTGTAAAGTCTTAAGACTAGGCGACGTGACGGTGAAACATGCGTACAGAGAGACCAACCAAGTAGCTGACCTGATGGCAAAGGAAGAAGCTAAAAAAATCTTTTTTGAAGAAATTTTTGTAACTTTAGATCCTCCAGTGTTTGTCAAATAATGAGTTTTGGGCAGCAGGAACTTTGTTTGAAAGAAAAATTATGGTCTATAATAGTAATAATAGAACAATGAGGAATGTGGGTAACACGTACCTAACTACAAACAATAATTTTGTTAGCCCTAACGGACAGTTTCATCTATGATTAAGTAATACAAATATGCACCTTGAAAAGAAAAAAAAGAGTAAAGTCTTAAGACTAGAATTACAATTTCTATTTCGATTAAAATAATATCTTGACATTTGAATTTGGCTATCTTTTGCCAATTAACAGATGACACGTGCAAACAAGGTGACTATTATAAAGTTTTTTAGATAGATGTGAAATGAGCAATGGGTGGGGCAGTGGAAAAGTCGTGTGTTCTGGAAATGGATCCAATGGAGTAGAAATGGCTGCCGCCGTGCCGCGTTACGCCGTGGAAGCTCACCCACCCCCTTTGGACTTTTCTACACCAAAAATATTATTGACTTGTCTTTCTACTTGTTTTTGGATCTTTTCCTTTTCTATTAGAGCCCGTTTGGACACAAAATCTTTTTTCCTTTTTTTCAATTTTTTTTTTTTTGGAAATTATCGTTTGTTCATAAAAATTTTATTTTCACTTGAATAGGCATTTTAGAAATTTTTAAAAATTTAAAAAACTCCAAAAAGCTAGTTTCAAAATATTCACTCAAATTACTCACAAAACTTCAAAAACAACACAAACTGAACTGGGCTGAACCATCTAATTGGTCCAAGCTTGTCCGATTGGATGGGTTTTATCATTTTCTTTTATGAAAAATGTTTCAAATTGTTGATGTACTATTTGAAATTGCTCAATTTTATCCCTGTTATATATTTGGTCAATTCTTATCCTTGTCATTAGTAATTCGTTTCATATTTTTTTATTGTCATTAGCAAATTGTTGCATATTTCTTCTTGTCATTTACGGAGTTCCAATGCGAAAAGTGTGAATTTCACGGTTCGAATTCTTGAGAACAGGCTAAAAAATTTCTAATAACAACGGTTAAAGTACACCAAAGTCGTAACGGATGACAAAGTTGCTCAATTTTGAATAGTACATCGATGATTTGACAAGTTTTCCCTTTTTTTTCCTCTTCTGTTAAGAGTTAGTGAAATTGGCCAGTTAAGAGTTAGTTTTATAATGCTAGTGACCATTTACTGATGCAAGACTTTTATCTGCTGGTTATTATTATCCCTTTCGTCTATTTTGTATTTATTATATTGCTGTTATTTTATTATAACTCTATTGATGATGCTAATATATCGTCTCTTGTTGCTTTCTTGAATGGAGTGTCTCCTGGAAACAACCTCTTCACCCATTGGGGTAGGGATAAGGTCTGAGTACATATTACGCTTTCCAAACCCTACTTGTGGGGTTATACTGGACCATTGTTATTGTTGTATTTAGAGGTGTACATGGACCGGATTCAATTTTATAAAAATCGAACCCAATCAACTATATCGGTTTGGATTGGTTCGGTTTTGTCGATTTTTTTGGGTTTTTAGGTTTTTTTGTTACATGAATATTATTTCAATCTTACTTTGTTAAAATTATAGATAAATCTTTGATAAGTGAATATATGTTTAGTAAATATGGAAAAAATTGAAAAATATATGATCTATTAATATATTCGAATGAGAGAATTTTTTTAGTAACACATGATAGTTATTTTCTTAGTCGTCTAATAATAATTTTTCGTTAATTTACGCTTTCATGGCTAATACATGAGAGGATCCCAAATATTTCTACGTTTTCTAAAGAAAATTCACTATAAAGTCTTAAAAATATAAATAAAATTTATATATTTATATGACGGTTTGGTTCGGATTTTTTTACTCAATACTAGACCAAGTCAAACCAAATTTAGTCGAATTTTTTAATCGGTTTGATTTTTCGTTTTTGGTACAGTTTTTCGATTCGTTTCGAACATCCATACTTGTATTACAAATTGGGAGAGCTAGAAAAATAGAAGAAAAAGTAAAACGATAAAAATTGAACTCAAATGCGTGGGAGAGTCTTACTAATGATTGTAAGTCTTGGTGGATTTATCTTTTTGTTTTCGTAAAATTATATTTTATTGTATACTCTGATTTAACAAGAAGATCCAACATATGAGATAATATATGAATATTATTGACCTAATCTTTCTACCTTTTACCAAGATTAACTTTTTTTTTAAATATGAGTTTACGAGGTAGCACAGAGAATTGACTTTTTCATGTTTGTTGAGTTCTGAAATGAAGTAGATTGCCTAAAGGGGGAGTTGGAATGGATTTTATACTAAAAACCACTTATTAGAAGTTTGGTTAGGTTAACTGCGTAGTGTTAATGAAGTGGCTCTGCTATCACCAACTTTATCCTGGTTTTAGCACTTATTGGCCTAAACTAAGTGGTCGTCAGCAGCAGCATTTTAATTTTATAAAAGCAAAAAAATAAAAAGAAAAAGAGACTAGCAAGAAGCATGTATTTATAGCACAATTTTTTTTTTCATAGGTATCTTTTCGACTAATTCGAATTCATGCTAAAAAATTATTTGAGGGGTAAACTTTGGAAAAGGCAAATCTTGTCAGTTTAATAATAATAGCACAACCCCTCTTTTCCCCGATCCTCGCCTCGATTCCTATTTATTTGTGGGTCTAGACCCAAGGCCTTCTTTTTTTTAAGAGGTGATTTCGAGAATCGATCAACGGAAAAATTTGTAGCCCAGGTGACTCACAGTCTCCCTCTCGCCCAAATAAATGAAATGAGATGAATCAAATCACTATCAGTATTATTATGAACAAAGAGAAAATGATACCATAAATTTCATTGAAAGCCATTAAATTTTTTTCACGACCCAAACTCGGTCGTGATGACGCCCAACCCTAAAACTAGGCAAGCCAGACCAACAACTGTTTTCATATTTAACAACAAGTCCCAAAAGGACAAATTCAAGAAAAATATGAGGGTTTATAATAATACTCCAATAATAATAGTAGAATAAAAATACTGAGAAGTGCGAACACCGAAATGACATTCCCAAAAGATCTGGAGTCACGAGTCTAGAGCCTCTAAGCAAAAACTGAATAATAATAGGAATAGCTGAACAAAATACTCAAGTCTGAAAGTATATAGTTAATAAACTGAAATAAAGAGAGAAGCTAGGTCCTGCGAACGCCAGCAACTACCTCAGCAACTCGAATACTCTGTAAGAAACTGGACTGCTCGTCTAGACCTCTGGCGTACCTGAATCTACACACAAAGGTGCAGGGAGTAGGGGTGAGTACTAAGTACTTAGTGAGTAAAAAGCATATAAAATAGCTGAAAGCAGAAAATCCACAGAATACCACAGAGCAAAGCTAAAACTAACAGTCTGATACCTACCACGAACTAACAACAACAGCAAACCACAGATAACATAAGTAATAAACAAACAAGGATGCAATGCAAAGCACATGACTGCTACGGCGCGTATCCCGATCCGTTTAACGTCGACGGCGCTCACTGGGGGTGTGTACAGACTCCGGAAGGGCTCCTTCAGCCCAAGCGCAATATTCATATCATCCGCTGCGGCGTGAAAGCCGATCCATACTCAGTCCACAACATGCATATGAGTCACACAACAGTTCAATTTATTTATTTCCGATTTCCAATTCATTAACAAGGAAAAAATACTTTAGTTTATTTAATTTTTCAAGAACAGGTGACTTGGCTTTTCATAATAGTGGTGTCAACCCAGGACTGAGATCAGTGATTTTATAAATCATGCTATCACATAGATATCTACCCCCTAAGGATACTATAGGTCGTCACAAGGCCCCAAACACGGCATATAGCCCACATATGTACTCAACACAGATGCGTTTCAATCACCAACATAATATTATTCTTGTTCGGGATGGACCAAGTCACAATCCCCAGTCATAACCGATCCGGCACCTGCCATGGGATGCGAGTCACGCCCTAAATAGCGTCACAATGTGATAAGCCGGGGTTTCAAACCCTCAGGCTATCATATATACTAACTACTCACCTCTAACTGACCGTGGACTCGTCCGCAATGCCTTTTCCTTTCTAGTTTGCCTCCTCGCACGTCGAATATAGTCAAAACCACAACAAATACATAAATATGGGTAAAAAAAAATAACCCAATCAAATTTACTCGAAAAGCATAACAATTCACGAAGTTGGTAAAACCCGAGCCCCGGGCCCACTTCTCGAAAAATTCCAAAAATCATACCAACGTATTCCTCGTCTTGCCGCGACTCCGTGCATATAAAATTTATCAAAGTTGGAGTTCGAATGGCCTTTAAAAATCCAAAAATTTGTTTTCCAAATTTAAGCCCTAGTTCTTCATAATTTCTACCCAAATTCATGAATTTTGATGTTGATTCTAGCATAAAATCATGTTTTTGAGTCAAGTAACTTACCTCCAAGTGATACCCGTTGAATACTCTCTTCTAATCGCTCAATACCCTCTCTTGGCGGAGTAAAAATGGTGGAATTTTGTTTTGGGTCACGTCTGATTTTTACTTAACTGTTCTGTCACTGACGCTTTATTATATGCGATCGCATAGAGTAAAAGTTCCAGGCCCATTTTTCCTTTTATGAGATCGTAATCCAAAAAATTCATTTTCTAAATTTAAGCCCTAGTTCTTCACAATATCTACCCAAATTCATGAATTTTGATGTTTATTCTAGCATAAAATCACGTTTTCGAGTCAAGATACTTACCTCCAAGCGATACCCGTTGAAAACTCTCTTCAAATCACTCAAAACCCTTTCTTGGCGGAGTAAAAATGGTGGAATTATGTTTTGGGTCGCGTCTGATTTTTACTTAACTGTTCTGTCACTGACGCTTTCTTCTAAGCGATCGCATTAGTCCCATTGCGATCGCATAGAGTAAAATTTTTAGGTCCTTTTTTCCTTCTCTGCGATCGCAATCCATTGTATGCGATCGCACTGTGTAATTTCCTAAGCCTATGCGATCGTAGACTACTTCATGCGATCACATACAACAATTTTTCTGGGCTTCTCAAATCCCTTCTATGCGATCACATTAACACCCATTGCGATCGCACTGCCCAATTTCCTCAACCTATGTGATCGCACAATCTTCCACGCGATCGCATAGAACAAAATTTCACCCCCCTCAGAACCTTCTATGCGATCGCACACATGTCTATGCGATCGCATAGAACAAAATCTATCTGCAATGTTCTGCTGCATTATTCATGTTCAAAACATCCCGTTGGGCATCCAAAATCACCCGGAGACCCTCGGGGCCTCAACCAAATGCACAGATATATTACATAAACATCAAAATCATCGAATTCTCAAGGATTCAAGCCTAAGTTTCACTAAAACTTCCGAAACTTGCATTTGATCTAAAACCCGACCTAAATACCTCCGAATGATCTGAAATTTTGCACACATATCTAAAATTACCCTACAGAGCTACTGCAACTCTCGAAAATTTTTTTCTGAGCCCCGGATCAAAATCTCACCTACCATCCGGAATTCGCCAAAATTCAACCTTAGCCAATTCAAGCCTAAATATACATTGGACCTCCGAATTCAATTCTGATTGTTCTCCTAAGTCATAAATCATCCCTCGAAACTAGTCGTATCATCAGAAATCCATTCCGAGCTTTCTAACTCATTGGTCAACATTCGGTTGACTTTTCTAAACTAACCTTTTCATAAAGAGGTTTATTGCCTCATTTCAAACCGAACTCTACCCGATTTATTTCAAACTATCCAAACAAATAAAATGAAACGTATGAAAGCATTAAACGGGGAAAATAGGGTGGTAACTCCCGCAACGACGGGTCAGGTCGTTACATTCTCCCCAACTTAAACAAATGCTCATCCGCAAGCGAGTCAAGAAATATACCTGGAGTCTCAAATATGTGTGGATATTTGCTCCGCATCTCCTGCTCGGTCTCCCAAGTTGCTTCCTCCATGGGACGACCTCTCCACTGCACCTTCACAGAAGCTATGTCTTTGGATCTCAACTTACGAACCTGTCTAACCAAAATGGCTACCGGCTTTACATCATAGGTCAAGTCTTCGTCCAAGTGTATCGTGCTGAAGTCTAATACATGAGACGGGTCTCCAATGTACTTCCGGAGCATAGATACATGGAACACCGGATGAACTCCCGACAAGCTAGGTGGCAAAGCAAGCATATAAGCCACCTCCCCAATCTTCCTAAGTACCTTAAAATGTCCAATAAACCTTGGGCTCAACTTTCCTTTCTTTCTAAACCTCATAACACTTTTCATACGCGAAACTTTCAGCAACACCTTCTCGCCCACTGAATAAGACACATCTCGAACCTTCCGGTCCGCATAACTCTTCTGACGCGACTGAGCTGTTGGAAGCCTCTCTTGAATCACCTTCACCTTATCTAAGGCATCCTGAACTAACTCTGTCCCCAATAATCTAGCCTCGCCGATCTCAAACCAACCAACTAGAGACCTGCACCGTCTCCCATATACGGCTTCGTAGGCACCATCTAAATACCGGATTGATAGCTATTGTTATAAGCAAACTATGCAAGAGGCAAGTAATCAGCCCAAGAATCTCCAAAATCAATAACGCATGCACGCAACATGTCCTTTAATATCTGAATTGTATGCTCGGACTGTCCATCCGTCTGTGGGTGAAATGTTGTGCTCAACTCTACCTGTGAACCCAACTCTCGCAGAAATGTCCTCTAGAACTAAGAAGTGAACTGGGTACCTCTATCTGATATAATAGAAACTGAAACCCCATGCAACCGCACAATCTCTCTGATGAAAATCTATGCTAACTGCTCCGATGAATAGGTAGTGCACACGGGAATGAAGTGCGGGGACTTGGTTAATCGATCCACGATCACCCAAACTGAATCAAACTTCTTCAAGGTACGGGGAAGACCACTCACGAAATCCATAGTAATCCTCTCCCATTTTCACTCGGGAATATCCATGCGCTGGAACACCCCACTAGGTCTATGGTGTTCATATTTGACTTGCTGGCAATTAAGACATTGAGCCACATAATTCATAATATGCTCTTTCATCCCTCTCCACCAGTAATGCTGTCTCAAATCTTGGTACATCTTCGCGGAACCCAGATGAATTGAATACCACGAGCTGTGGGCCTCCTCTAATATCAACTCCCGAAACCCATCTACATTTGGCACACAAATCCGGCCCTAGATCCGCAACACACCATCATCTCCGATGGTCACATCTCTGCCATCATCATGCTGGACCCTGTCCTTCAGGACAAGCAAATGCGGATCATCATACTAACGCTCTTGAATACAGTCATACAAGGAAGACCGAGATACCATACAAGCCATCACCCAACTGGGTTCAGAAATATCCAACCTCACTAGCCGACTGGCCAACGATTGAACATCATATGCAAATGGTCTCTTCCCAACTGGAATGTACGCCAAGCTGCCCATACTAATAGTCTTCCGGCTTAAAGCATCGACCACTACATTGGCCTTCCGAGATGATACAAGATAGTAATGTCATAGTCCTTGAGTAATTCAAGCCATATCCGCTGCCTCAAATTTAGATCCTTCTACTTAAACAAGTGCTGAAGACTGCGGTGGTCTGTATACACGTCACAAGATACACCATGTAAGTAATGCCTCCAAATCTTCAAGGCATGAACAATATCAGCTAATTCTAAGTCGTGAACAGGGTAGTTCTTCTCATGGGGATTTAACTGGCGAGAAACATATGCAATAACTCTACCCTCCATCCCAACTCTCGAAGCATCGCAATACACCGTATAAAACCCTGAAGCTGATGGCAATACAAGTATCGAAGCTGTGGTCAAGGCCGACTTGAGCTTCTGAAAGCTCTCCTCGCATTCATGAGACCACACAAATGGAGCATTCTTCTGTGTCAACTTCATCAAAGTTTAATATATAGACAAAAAACCCTGAACAAACATGAGGTAATAGCCTACCAAGCCGAGGAAACTTCGGATCTCTGTAGCTGATGACGGTCTAGGCCAATTCTGCACTGCCTCGACCTTCTGTGGGTCAACCCGAATACCATCGCTGGACATTACATGTCCTAGAAAAGTCACAATATTAAGCCAGATCTCACACTTAGAAAACTTTGCATAAAGCTTTTCCTCTCTCAATCTCTGCAATACCACCCTTAAGTGTTGTGCGTGCTCCTCCTGGCTGCGCGAGTACACCAGGATATCATCAATAGATACGATCACAAAAGAATCCAGATACGGCCGAAATACACTGTTCATCAAGTGCATGAATGCGGCTGGGGCATTAGTCAGCCCAAAAGATATCACCAGAAATTCATAATGCTCATACCTCGTTCTGAAAATTGTCTTTATAATGTCCGAATCCCTAATATTCAACTGGTGATAACCCGATCGAAGGTCAATCTTAGAGAATACACTTTCTCCCTGAAGTTGATCAAACAAATCCTCAATACGAGGTAGTGGGTACTTATTCTTCACTGTCACTTTGTTTAATTGTCTGTAGTCAATGCACATTCTCATTGCGCCATCCTTCTTCTTTACGAATAATATTGGTGCACCCCAAGGTGACACACTCGGGCAAATGAACCCCTTATCTAAGAGTTCCTAAAGATGTTCTTTCAACTCTTTTAACTCAGCTGGTGCCATGCGGTAGGGAGGAATAGAAATGGTCTGAGTGCCCGACACCAAGTCAATACCGAAATCGATGTCCCTGTCATCTGTTGGAAATACATCTTGGAAATCCCTCACAACGGGGACCGAATCAAGATTGGGAGCCTCAACCTCAACATCTCTAACAAAAGCCAAATAAGATAAGCAACCCTTCCAAATCATTCGTTGGGCTTTTAGGAAGGAAATCACCCTGTCGGATACATAATCAGTCACGCCTTGCCACTCGATCCTCGAATTACCTGGAATAACTGTCTTGGCATGATAGTCCAGAATAGCATGGTAAAGAGATAACCAATCCATGCCCAGAATCACGTCGAAATCCATCATGCCCAACAATAACAAGTCAACTCGGGTCTCCAAACCCCCCAATAGTAACAAGACATGATTTGTATACATGATCCACAATAACTGTATCACCCACCGGGGTAGACACATGCACGGGCAAGGCAAGAATACCACGGGTCGTACCCAAATGATGCATAAAATATGAAGATACATAGGAATAGGTAGATTCGGGATCAAATAAGACAGAAGCATCCCTGTGGCAGACTGAGATAATACCTGTGATATCTGCATCTGATGCGCTAGCGTCTCTCCTATCTGGAAGAGCATAAAAACGAACCTGACCTCCACCGTACGGTCCTCACCCTTGGGGCGACCTCTAGCTACCTGACCACCACTCCTAGCTGACTGAGTGGGTGCTGAAGAAATCGGAGCAGAAGATGAGGGTTGATCCCTCTGTTTAGACCATTTACAGAGTAACTGGGGACACTCCCTCCTGATATGGCCCAACTCTCCACACTCAAAGCAACAGCCTGAAGCTGGAGAAAGGGACTGCTAAGAACCCTTCGCTGCAGATGAACCCTGAGCTGAAGGAGCAAGAGTAGAGCTTTAAGCTGGAAGGGCACTCAGTGCGGGCTGGCTCTGCTGACGACCCTGCTGACCATGATGGCCCTGATGACCCTGACGACCACGGTATGATGAAGCTCCACTAGACTCTGAACGGCCTGACTGAGGAGATCTGAAGGAACAACCTCTGCTGTGCTGAAACTGGCCCCTAGACGGAGCACCACTGTAACTACCTGCACCACGAGGCCTCTTAGCCTCACGGTGGTTTGTCTCAATCTGACGAGCCACATCAACCACCTCCTCAAAAGTAACTATTGTAGCCCTCTCTCTAGTCATCAATATGCAAATAGGATAATTGAGACCATCCACAAATCTCCTGATCCTTTTAGATCTGTCGGAATCATCCAAATAAATGCCGAGCTAGCTGTGTAAACATTAACTCGTACTAAGTCACTATCATATCTCCCTGCTTCAACCACTCGAACTGACGATGCAGCTCCTCCCTATGAGACTGGGGCACATACTTCTCCAGAAATACCGTGGAGAACTGCTGCCATATGAGGGGCGCTGCCCCAATAGGCCTACCCCTCTCAAAATCCTCCCACCAATTAAATGATGGCCCTGTGAACTGGAAGGTAGTGAAAACAACACTACTAGACTCCAGAATACCCGCAATACGAATCATACGCTGGCGCTTATCCAGAAAACCCCGCGCATCCTCGCCCTCAACACCACTGAATGTCGGAGGTTGAAGTCTACCGAACCTCTCCAACCAACGATGCTCGTCAGCAGGCATAGCGGGGTCCACATGAGCTGGAGCTGGTGCGACTAGTGCAGCCGGCTAGACTGGCTGAGCTGGAGCTACCTCAGGTACCTGTAAGCCCTGAACTACCAGCTCTGGTGTGTGAGCAACGGGGGTCTGATTTCCTTCCCCTGCCTAAGAAGAAGCCGCTGTAGTAGAAGCCGCAACCACCTGGGCTAACCCAGTACATACTGATAGGATATATGCTAAGGTCTCATGAAGACTCGGTATCTCAATAGGCATTGCTGGTGCCTGAACCTGAGCTGCTGTGATGCTTGCAGCTGGAACCTGATCCTGAACCTGATCCACTGGCGCTGGGATATGACCTTGTGTCGGGTCAACTGGTAGGTCAGCAGGTCCTGTCACTGTTGCCCTGCCTTTGCCACGACCACGACCTTTGGGTGCCACTGATGGGCGTCCACCACGTCCGTTAGCACGGGTTCTCGCCATCTGCGAGAGAATAGAATACGGAAAAATTTAGTTTCACGGTAACACAAACCGCACGATATGAATCCAAGAAAGTGAGGTGTTTCCTAAAAGTTCTGTAGCCTCCCGAGGATAGATACGGACGTCTACGCACTGATCCGCGAGATCCTACCAAACCGGCTCATGACTCGCGAGGCCTACTAACCTAGGCTCTGATATCAACTTGTCACGACCCAAACCCGGTCGTGATGGCACCCAACCCTAAAGCTAGGCAAGCGAGACCAACAACTATTTTCATATTTAACAAGTCCCAAAAGGACAAATTCAAGAAGAATATGAGGGTTTATAATAATACTCCAATAATAATAGTGGAATAAAAATATGGAGAAGTGCGAACACCGAAATAACACTCCCAAAAGATCTGGGGTCACGAGTCTAGAGCCTCTAAGCAAAAACTAAATAATAATAGGAATAGCTGAACAAAATACTCAAGTCTGAAAGTATATAGTTAATAAACTGAAATAAAGAGAGAAGCTAGGTGCTGCGAACGCCAGCAGCTACCTCAGCAACTCGAATACTCTGTAAAAAACAGGACTGCTCGTCTAGACCTCTGGCGTACCTAAATCTACACACAAAGGTGTAGGGAGTAGGGGTGAGTACTAAGTACTCAGTGAGTAAAAAGCATATAAAATAGCTGCAAGCAGGAAATCCACAGAATACTACAGAGCAAAGCTAAAACTAAAAGTCTGATACCTACCACGAACTAACAACAATAGCAAACCACAGATAACACAAGTAATTAATAAACAAGGATGCAATGCAATGCACATGACCGCTACTGCGCGTAGCCCGATCCGTTTAACATCGACGGCGCTCACTAGGGGTGTGTACAGACTCCGGAGGGGCTCCTTCAGCCCAAGCGCAATATTCATATCATCCGCGGCGTGCAACCCGATCCATACTCAGTCCATAACATGCATATGAGTCACACAACAGTTCAATTTATTTATTTCAAGTTTCCAATTCATTAACAAGGAAAAAATACTTTAGTTTATTTAATTTTTCAAGAACATGTGACTTAGCATTTCATAATAGTGATTTCAACCCAAGACTGAGATCAATAATTTTACAAATCATACTATCACATAGATATCTATCTCCTAAGGATACTACAGTTTGGCACAAGGTCCCAAACACGGCATAGTCCACATATGTACTCAACACAGAGTGTGTTTCAATCGCCTATATAATATTATTCTTGTTTGGGATGGACTAAGTCACAATCCCCAGTCATAACCAATCACGCACCTGTCATGATGCGAGTCACGCCCTAAATAGCATCACAATGTGATAAGCCGGGGTTTCAAACTCTCAGGCTATCATATATACTAACTACTTACCTCTAACCGGCCGTGGATTCGTCCGCAATGCCTTTTCCTTTCGAATTTTCCTCATCGCGCGTCGAATCTAGTCAAAACCACAGCGAATATATAAATATACGTCAAATAAATATAACCCAATCAAATTTACTCAAAAAGCGTAACAATTCACGAAGTTGGTAAAACCCGAGTCCCGAGCCCACTTCTCGAAAAATTCCAAAAATTATACCAACGGATTTCTCGTCTCGCCACGAGTTCGTGCATATACAATTTATCGAAATCGGAGTTTGAATGTCATTTCAAAATCCAAAAAATTCATTTTCTAAATTTAAGCCCTAGTTCTTCACAATTTCTACCCAAATTCATGAATTTTGATGTTTATTCTAGCATAAAATCACGTTTTCGAGTCAAGATACTTACCTCCAAGCGATACCCGTTGAAAACTCTCTTCAAATCACTCAAAACCCTTTTTTGGCGGAGTAAAAATGGTGGAATTATGTTTTGGGTCGCGTCTGATTTTTACTTGGCTGTTCTGTCACTGACGCTTTCTTCTAAGCGATCGCATTAGTCCCATTGCGATCGCATAGAGTAAAATTTTTAGGTCCTTTTTTCCTTCTCTGCGATCGCAATCCATTGTATGCGATCGCACTGTGTAATTTCCTAAGCCTATGCGATGGCATAGAGCAATTTTTCTGGGCTTCTCAAATCCCTTCTATGCGATCGCATTAACACCCATTGTGATTGCACTGCCCAATTTTCTCAACCTATGTGATCGCACACTCCTCCAGGCGATCGCATAGAACAAAATTTTACCCCCCTCAGAACCTTCTATGCGATCGCAGACATGTCTATGCGATCGCATAGAACAAAATCTGTCTGCAATTTTCTGCTACATTATTCATGTTCAAAACTTCCCGTTGGGCATCCGAAATCACCTCGAGACCCTCGGGGCCTCAACCAAATGCACAGATATGTCGCATTACTTAATTCAAACTTTCTCGCAACATAAAAACACCATCATAAACATCAAAATCATCGAATTCTCAAGGATTCAAGCCTAAGTTTCACTATAACTTCCGAAACATGCATTTGATTTAAAACTCGACCTAAACACTTCCAAACGATATGAAATTTTGCACGCATATCCAAAATTATCCTATGGAGCTATTGCAACTCTTGAAAATTTTTTTCCGAGCCCCGGATCAAAATCACACCTACCATCCGGAATTCGCCAAAATTCAACCTTAGCCAATTCAAGCCTAAATCTACACCGGACCTCCGAATTTAATTTTGATTGTTCTCCTAAGTCATAAATTATCTCCCGAAACTAGTCGAATCATCGGAAATCCATTCTGAGCTTTCTAACTCATCAGTCAACATTCGATTGACTTTTCCAAACTAACCTTCCCATAAAGAGGTTTATTGCCTCATTTCAAACCGAATTCTACCTGATTTATTTCAAACTCTCCAAACACATAAAATGAAACATATGAAAGCATTAAACGGGAAAAACGGGACGGAAACTCCCGTAGCGACGTGTCGGGTCGTTACAATTTTCAAAGCTTTGAATTCAAAAATCGAGTTTAGTGAAATTGTTATTTGCTTGGATTGAGTGTTGTTGTAAATGATTGAGAATATCTTTTGGAGTTTATATCTTATTTTTGAGAATCATTGATGAATATTCGAGGTGATTTTGGTTAGAATTTCAGATCGAATCTCGAAGAAGAAGACATATGCAAATTGTATATATTTTGTATGTCAGATCTAGAAATAGCATACAAAATATATACACTAACATGATTGTATATTATTTGAATGTAAATTGTAGTTTTTGACCGGAATTCATATTGAAAATTTTATTTATGAGTTTTAGATAAATCGTAGATTTTGACCGGATTTGTATATAGTTTGTAAAAAACTTTACTTATCTTTAAATAAAAAAACTTAGGCAAAACCGGATAAATAGTTTAAAATCTCGAGTATGTATGCGGAAAAGTCCCATAGCAATATGTTCGGCCTATTAAAGAAGACTATATAACATTTCAGATGATTGACATTTACGAATAGGAAAAAAAAAACTTAGTCCCTGGACTTAGTTTTGTTTTACCTAGCCAGCTTTAGTAAAAAGTACTAGACGTGAAGTGAGTCATATTTATGAAAAAACAAATAAAAGAAAAAGACCACCTGGGGAGTTGTATTTAGTAGCACAAATGCTAATTAGTCGGACAATAAAAAAAATACTAAAGGATTAAATTGAAAAAAAAAATAGAAAATTATCTTACTTGGTGCATATATAGTTCTTATCTTAGTTTTGTGTAACGGAAACTTTCAACCATTGCTTGGTGCTAAAGTCTTTAATTTATCAAGAAGAAAAAGCTTCACTAGTATCTCTTTTCTACTTTTAAATATCCATATTCCAAGCTAGGACGCCATTTAACCACAACAACAATAACAACTCAAGAGACTATTTTCAAATAGAAACCGATATCTTTTTCTCTAATAACTTTCTATCTTGCTCTTGGAGAGACTCGAACTTATAACCTCTCGATTGGAAGTGAGGGTTGTTTACCATCAGAGCAATCCCTCTTGTCATGGACGCCATCTAATTCAATAAAAATAAACAGACAAATGTTCCATCTAGAAATCAAACAGGAGATCAATTATATACAAAATGCTCATTAAGTCTCTAAGCATCAACACACATCACATAAAATAACATGCACACACTTCATAATATATAGTAATACACCAAATTAAAGACACTATTAATACTAAGACAAAATTGCAGTAATAAAAATTGGCACTAGGATGACAAATGAAGCAGTGGCAGCCATCCTCATCGACACGGAGCCCGATGGCGGAGGAGACAAGTCACCGCCAGGTGTTGCCGGAGGGGAAGGGCTGCCGGAGGGCGATTGATCGGTAGAAGTGACGTTGACCATTAATTTTTGACCCTGGTTACAGTGGATGGTACAAATGAAATAGTAATCCCCAGTAGTATCAAGTGTGAATCTTGCTGGACCATTGGTTTCATTATCAATAGGATTTGCTTCGTTGCAGCTGTCGAAATCATTTTTGTTTACTCTGGTTGCTGTGTGTACTCCACTGTTGAAATTGAACTCTGCATACAATTGATAATTTTACATTTGTAAAATCTACTACATCAAAAAGGTCACAAAGTTTTATATATATATGTAAAGAAAATAGAAAAAGAATTTGTTTCTCTAAGCAACAATAGTGTTTCATAGGAATTAGACTAAGACGATTCTAAATCGAAAAACTTCAATAATTTTTCTTTGTTTGAAATGTGTGCAATAGATGATACTGCTCTTTCCTTAACTAGAGATCTCGAACTCGAGTTTTGGGTATGAAAAAACCCTTGGTAGGGAACACTTTTCCCCGTGGGGTCCTACGCGGTACGAATCCGAGTATAGTGGGCTCGAATGCGGATACCGCACATCGAGGGGAGACCAAACAAAAAAAATATAGAGCCCGTTTGGCTTAGCTGATTTAGAGTAGCTGATAAATATTAGGTGCTGAAAAGCACTTTTAAGTGCTGAAGCTGATTTTAAAAATATGTAGTTACGCGTTTGGATAAAAGTGATGAAACTAATAATAAGCAGTCGAAGCACTGGATTTATGAAGAGTTTTTTTTAAAAAAAAAGTATTTAGGGATAAGATAATAAATATCTTGGTCCAACTTAAAGTCTTATGATCTGAAATTTGATAAGTTAGGGAGACCAACTTAATTATGGCTTTTGGCTTATTTTTGGTTTATAAACACTTAACTTATAAACACTTTTAATTTTACCAAACACGTAGATAAGCAAAAAAATGTGTATAAGTTAATTTGACCAACTTATAAGCTTAGTCAAACACCCGTGTTTCATAAAATGGTAATGGAGGGAAAAATTTGTTTTTAACATCTTCATTTTGTATGTTTAGACATGATATTGAGATGATAACATACGCCATCAAATATAAAGAGTGGCCACATAATCAAGAGAATACTAAGTTTATCTCAAGGTATATATATTTAGACATGATAACGCACTAGTGCTCCTTTTAGATTAAGTATACTTTGTTTTATTGAAATTTTCTTAATTTTTTTCCCTAAGAATTTATGAATTTCTTTTGTATCCTTGGAGAACTTTGGACACAAAAAAATTGTATCAACTTTGTCTTTCAAGTGTATGTGAATCATGTCATCATCATTAGTCTATTATAATTATTTCCATCTTTTGAGACATACCTCTTCCACCCAATAATTAATACTATATCTTTCTTATAAAAGTGCTAATTGAACAAAGCATGAATCATCACCAGTTCCAACTCAAGATTAATGAGTAATAGCTCAAGTAGAAAGAAGTTTAACTATTAATAGTGTCAACTTTGTTGGGCATAAGCCAAATAAAATATTTGGAAAAGAAAAAAAAGTTAATGTTTGATATACGGTAAGGCGTAAAAATATTTACCTAATCAGATCACGAATAATGTAATTACAAAATCTCTTTAATAAGTATCAATTAGTAACCTGATAAAAATGATACTACACTAACAACATACGTGTTTTATACTGTCAGTAGTATATAACTTAAATAAAAAAAAAAGAAAAAAGCACAAAATCATAATTATAATTTTGATAAAAGTTGATATATGGTTACCTAGAATGTCCCCAACAACAAAGGTGTGTTGGTTAGCCCAGTTGGAGAAAGTAAGAGCACCAGCAGGAGGAGTTTGCCAACCAAAACTATCTCCAACTGTATATGTTCTTCCTACTGAAACCTCAAAAACACAAGCAAACATCAAACACACTAATAATAATTTGGCAAATGAACCAAATTTTGTAGCCATTTCCATCTCACTTAACTTGTTATTATATGTTCAATGGATTAGGTCACTCTGTGTTTGTAACTAATGGTTCAGATTATTGTTGTGTTTTTGTTGGAAATAAATAGGGAAGAAACCAAGGGTAATGCCTAGCCTATTGGAGTAGTTGAGAGTTTTTGTTTAATAATTTAAAAAGTCATACCTAAGGGTGTAGCCTAGTTGTCCATGAAGTGGGTGAGAATCGTGAGATCTCATATTCAAATCCCAACGGAGGAAAAAAAAGTAGGTAGTCTCTTCCCGTTCGAGTCCTAACGGATAGAGTTACCCGATATCAGTTGCTGGTGGAAGATAACGGGTGTCCTGTAAAATTAGTTGAGGTGCACTTAAGTTGATCCGGACACCACAATTATTAAAAATGAATTGTGGAAGTTAAAATTGTCAAATCAATTGAGATAAGCACGTGGAAGTCAATGGTTTTTGAGGATTAAAAATATTTCTTCTTTCATGCCGGTCGCAGAAAATGTTAACTTAGCTAGTTTATTTTTGTTGGTTTGAATTCTTCGGTTATAATTAAAAAATTAGGATCAGATGGTGGACCTGTTCTATGTTTTTAGTTTTTAGTTTTTATTATACTGAATTTGTTCAATATCATTAGGCTTTTTATAAATGTTAAAGTGCAATGGTCTTTTGATTATGCGACTAGCCTCAACGATCCCGGTGGCGATGTCCAAAGCGTAATGGACCGGGTCAAATTGAGGAGCTTAACACTGGACGCGTAACAATTTGTATATTTCGCATGAACTTATACGAATATATTTCACAGTGTTTTACAAGAAAGGCATAATAATATACAACTATATCTCACAGTGTTTTACAAGAAAGGCCTAATAATATATATATATATATACAAAAGAAAAAATCAAAAAACAAAAAATTTTCAGCTATTATTTTAAAGTTCTATACAATATCATTTTTTCCTTTTTTGCTCTTATTCTGCTATGTGCTTTATTTTTATTTTTTGGAGGGGGAGAGGGGAGGATGGGTGTGTATATATATAAACATTATCTAAAAATACTTTTGATATCTCAAAAAGAAATAATATAAAATTATTTCTAGATTAATTTTCTTACTAAGCACTTCTTTTTACACTATTTCGGAAATCCAAAGACTCAATCGTATGGATATGTAAAATACAGGATTTCCAATCCTAGCAGGAAAGGGAGGGCATGAGACATCTGTCAACGGCGGGCGTCTTACATCCGAGCGAGAGGTCAGACCAATCCCATTCATCCTGGTCTGAGTCATTATTATTATGGGATAATTTCACATAAGTACAAGTGAGCTCCCCATTTTTCAATTTTATAGCCCATATTTCAATTTACAACCAATTAGCCCAAAAATAATAGGCTAAGATTCAATATCCAACTCCAATAGCTTCTCAAAATTACCATTTAATTTTTAAAAAGGATCGCTCAAGCTTTTAAGTTAATTTTCGAATTAGTAATTGTGACTCAAATATTAGTTCACCAAACCAAATATATTTGGGTGGTAAAAATTAGATTTTTAACAAGCTTAAATATATGGCTTTAAATTTCGAATTTGATTTTGTGAAAAATTTGAAGTGAGTGTTATTTAGACTTGTTAGAAATAGTATAAGGAGGTTGTATATAAAATTTGGAGTCATTTAATGGAGATTTGGATTAGTTTTGAACAGGAATTGCAACTGAAAATCGTGGAAGAAGTTCGTCTACATACGTTTGTATAAAGGTGTATAATAATGTATAATAGTGTATTTATACACTCATATACACTATTATACAAGATTATACATAATTATACAAAAAACTGACTTCGTCTTCTTCTTTGCGTTTTTTCTGAAATTTAACTCAAATCTTGCTCAAATCTACTCCAAATCACTTCAAATTTAAACTTTGAACTCATTTTGAGGTTTTCAATCAATTGGAACAACACCCAATCCAAACAACTAAGAATTACAAGAAATTCTACTTTCTAAAGCAAAGCTTTGAATGCACTTTAATGGTGGACTTCTACTCTTTAATTTTTTTTATATTACAATCATGTGATATGGGGAGAGAAGCAGTAATGGCAGATAGCCCCTTGAAGCATATGTAAAAAAAAGTGAGAAGAATAGAGTGAAAATAATAGTTGTGAGAACACAGATTTAACTCTATAGTTTTTAAAAGCAATGGTTGTAAGAACACATATTTTGAATTTGCAAGAGCTAGTGTTTTCAAAATATGTACAATATAGGCTAGGTGGGGTAAAACTTAAAAATATGGGCTATTTTTTGTTATGATGTGAAGTCATGTGTATTTTCTTGTAATTCTTTCTAATTTGTAAAATACTTGCAACAGAAAATTAGTTAATTTTGAATTCAATTTAGGAAAAAATAAATTAAAATATTAAATGCTCATTAGTATGGATTTTTACGTTATTGAAAAGTCAATAACGTTTGTATTGAAAAATCAATGACTAATCGCAATGGCTTTAAGACTTAAACGTATAGTTTTTTCTTTAATGTTTCTAATGGTTGATTTTCCTTGAACAACCTCTAATATGGAACAGAAAATTTACTTCTATTTTAGACTATATATACCTCTTCATCTTGGTGGCGGAAAGTAGTGAAGAAATAAAGTTACAACTTTTCTTCTCTTTTCGTTTTGTACTCGGTTTTCTTCTCGTTAATCTTTGTTGTTTCTGTTCCTAGTTATACTAGAAGAGCTTGTTGAATCCTGGGGGATACGCCCAATATTATTCATCTCAGTGTATGCGAAATATCTTTAAGGACAGTCTCTTCGACACGCCTCAAGCTAAACCTTTTATTCTCCATAATCATCCAATTTTTTCAACAACACACGCACAAATATACAAAAAAAATATGTTTTTTGCTATTATTTTAAAGTGGCTATATTATATCATTTTTTTCTTTTTTGCTCTTATTCTGCTATGTGCTTTATTTTTATTTTTTGGAGGGGGTGGGGAGAGGAGGGTGGGGGGAAGAGGGAGGGGTGTGTATAAACATTATTTCTTCTTTGCGATTAATCAGGGTTCGTGTCGCACATGATTCAATAAAAAGGGAAGTTCCCTATAAGAGTATCGGGAATTTCTCCATTTTCGGGCGTCAAAATTGAGACCTGTTTGATTAAGGATGAAGGAATCCCATATTCTGTGATAGTATATAATGCATTACTAATTTCAAGAATCTAAGCTATAAAATCATCCACTTAATAATAGTTTATAAGTTAATTTTAACCTTTTATCGTGCTTTAACTTTGTAGGTGAGGAAAAATTATATGAAAAGTTTATGTTAAGGTTAAACTCATGTGCAAACGAAATGAAGCGTAAATCTAAGGTAAGGGGTAAATCTATTACTTATAGGTCAACATATTGGTTTTTACAATAAAAATTGAAAAATAGAAAGTTGATTTGCATAATTTAATTTAAAGCTACATACAATTAGTCGAATAATCAGGGAGGTACGTGTAATTTCTCCTTCATTATATCTTAAAGTCTGTTATTTTTTTCCTTTTTACCCGTTACTTCACAAAATTAAATACATGATTTATTCTGAAATTTTCATCTAGGATAAAAATATTCAATAACTTCTACAAACATAAAAAAAGAAAGTCATAATTACGTTTTGTATCAGATTCACGACTATATGTTATATTATAATACTCCACGTTATTAAAGTTAATGTTGAGTGATGTTGACGTATAAAAAATGTTACGAATAAACATTCTCATTGCCGTTTATGACATTCATGGATGAAAAAAAAAATGAAGTTCCTTCTGTTCATATAATAAAATGTGGATATTGCATCAGTGCATACGCTTACACAAATGTAGCAACTACTTAATTAACAATTAGTTTGGTAAAAGTCTTTATTAAGTGAATGAAGACAAATCTCACAACGGAAAGTTATCTTAATTATTGATTGTTTTTAAATAATAGTCCATCATGTTCTTTTTGTTTGTCATGGTCCGAAATGTTTGTTACTTTTAACAACTAGGAAGTGTAAACGCGTGATTTTTGACCCTCCCGAGATTTTCTATATTTTTAGCGTAAAATATTTAGTTTAGTTTTAATATAGCTATTTTAGCTAAATTTGACTCTTTTACTTTATTTTTACCTCAAAATGAAAAATAACAAAATATGGTTTTATTAATGTTTCGTAGTCATTTTTAAACTTGAAAAATACAAAAATAGTACTTTATATTTTTTTATCTTTTTATAAAAAACGAAAATAATAAAATAGTTTCATTAATATTTTGTAGTTATTTTAAACTTGAAAAATATAAAAATAGTACTTTATATTTTTATCTTTTTATAAAAAACGAAAATAATAAAAAATAGTTTCATAAATATTTTGTAGTTATTTTAAACTTGAAAAATATAAAAAAAAAATAGTTTTATTTTTATTATAAGTATTATAGTTATTTTGATTACCTAGGATTAATTAAATAACACCATTTTCGGTTCCGGGCGAAGAATAATATTCGGGTTCAAACTACCCGGTTTTATAATTTTCGGACCTAGCCCGTAATAAACCGAGTCCACTACACTAAGGGGGACAATACATAATGGATGGGGAATAAGAACAAAGACAAGAAGAAAAAGACAAAGGGATAAAAACAAGAAGAAAAAAACAAAAAAAAGGCATGGAGCTTATTTTAAAAAAAAAATAATAATAAAAAAATAAATAAAAAAATAAAAAATACTATACTCTTCTTCTTTAAAAAGAAGAAGAGAGAACGGCTGAATTGATTTGAAAAAACGGGAGAGAGGATTGAAGAGAGGGAAAAACAAAGAAAAAAATTGAGAGAAAAGAAAAAAAAACGGAAGAAGGAGAAAAAACAAAAAAAACGAAAGAAGAAGAAAAAAAAAAGATAACAAAAAAAGAAAGCAAAAGAAGAAGAAAAGAAACGGCAGAAGAGAAGAAAGGAAAGAAGAAGAAAAAAACGGCAAAAGGATTTTGAAAACGAAACAGAGAGGATTTGAAAACGAAACAGAAAGAAAAACCGAGAAAAAAAAAATAATACACACAGTAGGAGGCCACAGTGGAGGAAAACGTTTTTCTGCTTCGTCAACCTCGTTCTGCCCGTCGAATCGTTTGTTCTTGGTTCCGGTTTGGTTCGAATTCTGTCCGGAGAGATCGAGGTTTGAGATCGTCATAAAAGGTTCGTTTTCTCGTTGTGTACGTTGAAAAAATATGCAGAAATAAAGGTGCATGTTCTTTTCCGATATTGTTCTTCTCGCTAATATTTTGGATCGTTTCGTATTTGATTTAGTTTCGTATGGTTCGGACTATTTTTTGTAAATATATGATTTTGTTGAACATGCAATGTCGAAGTTAGCTAATGAAAATGACTAATCCTTCATATGCTCGCCAACTAGTTATGCTTCCATTGTTTATGTAATTGTTCACCATAGTCTTGAATTTGCTCGCTTAGTTAGCTACTCGTATGTTTACTCGAATTGGTTATAGTTGAGCACGATGTTGTCACATTATGGAAATTGGTTCGTTATTCTTTAACACTGAACGACGTAATTAGATTAAAGGAATCGGGGTGCATTTCATGTGACCCGACTCCAATTTTGAACAAGGTTAAATAAAGCGTGTCGTGAACCACAAGTGCATTTCATGTAGTGTGGCTTGCAACATGTTTTAAATAATCTTGAATTAACTCTTAAATAAATATAGCGGAATGTAGTTTGCTTTTAAATTAGAATTAGAGGTGTGCCTCGCCTAACAAAAATTATACAAATCGCGGGGCCCTCATAAATGTATATGTAAAATATTTAGATTTCGAGATGTGCCGTTTCTTAGCGAATTTCCTGGCCTTCTCAAAAATGTAAATAAGTAATCGCTCTAGGCGCGTATTTTAATAATTTTACCTTCTTAAATACGGGTGTGCATTTCATGCGGCCCAAATCCAAATCCCAAAATGTTGAATAAGAATGTGTCGAGGATCCGGGTGCATTTCATGTGACGTGATTCGAAACATATTTTTAGGCAACATTCTCTTTCGTAAATAATAATAATAATAAAAGCGGTAAAGGGATATTAATTTGCATTAAGTATATAATTGTAAAAATCAAATAAATAAGCCGAATATGACAGTTAAGCGACCGTGCTAGAACCACGGAATTCGGGAATGCCTAACACCTTCTCCCGGGTTAACAGAATTCCTTATCCGGATCTCTGGTTCGCGGACCGTTAAATAGAGTCAAACATTTCCTCAATTCGGGTTTCAAACCGGTGACTTGGGACACCATAAATCTCCCAAGTGGCGACTCCGAATCTCTCAATAAATGAATCCCGTTTTGGTTGTCCTTTAATTGGAAAAACTCTCTTTTATATTTCGCGCCCGCGCGGGTAAGCGTAAAAAAGAGGTGTGACAGCTCTGGCGACTCTGCTGGGGATAATAACCCAGAACCACTGGTTCAGGGTTTAAGAATTCGAGCTTGGAATAATTATTGTATTTGGCTTATTTATTATCTGATTATACTTTCATGCTCGATGTGCTAAATATTACCGCTTTGATATTATCTGGATTGTACATATAAATTGTGCCGAAACCAATCTCCTCTCCGAGTCTTCTAAATCATGAAGAAGAGTGCGTACTTCCTGTGACTTCTTTTCTGTATAGTGTCTAATTCCCACTTTAGAATGAGGTTTGGATTGCAAAACCGGTGAAGCTTCTGTATTCCCGGGTTGCTGCCTCCTCCTCGGCTCGAGTTGTCCGTTCGGGTAAGCCAGGTCTAGAACAATAAACCCGGGTTTTTAAACCTAGAATAACAAAGCTTCATGCCGGATCCCTAGTAGGAACGTTTATTTGCATCATGTTGCATTTGACTTAGGGGACTCAACACAGGGGTTGGGTCCGTCTAGGACAGGTGACCTGAAATGAAAAGACCATCCTGCTGCATCCTGTTTGTCTTACGCATTTATCTGCTTCAGACTTGCATGCTGACTAGTTTTTAAAAAAGGGGGGAAGGAAAAATAGTGCGTTTTATTCTTGAAATAGATAAAAATAGTTTACTTGTTTCTCAGTAAAATAAATAAAAATAAATAAATAAATAAATAGTTTCCATTTACTTTGTTTTTTTTACTTAAAAAGAAAAAAAAACGTTTGTTGTAAAATAAAAAATATGTGATTTCAAAATAGTTTGTTTTTTTTTACTTAAAAAAAAATTGTTTTGTTTTTAAAAAAAAACTTAAAAAAAAAATGTGTGTGAAAAAATAATAAATAGTTTGTTTCCTTTACAGATGTAGTTTGTTTAACCGAACTACGCAGGTTTGATTCTCGCCATTAGGTGGGATACGTAGGCAACCCTCATTTCCTTGTGGAAATGTTGCAAGGCCATAGCCGCAAAATCAAGTTCGGGTTCACACCCCGTTTGCAAAAATAACCAAAAAAAATGTCAAATTTTTGATTTTGTTATAAATAAGTCGGGTGATGCTATTCTTGCTTAAAATAAGCCGAACGTCCCTCAAAAGACGCCGGAAGGCTGTTTTTGCAAGAATAGCCACTTTGGATTTTTTAAATAATTTTGGACACAGCCTTGAAATATTCCCTCGCGGAAATGTCGAAAGGCCGTATCCGCAAAAATCAAGTTTTGAGTCATCACTCAACTTTACAAAAATAACCACTTTATCAAACAAGCCATTACATGGCCGAAATTTTACTGAAATAGCTACATTTTTGCATTTGTACTTTCTCAGTCTTGTGTTGGCCTGTGTCGATGCTGAACGATGCCCCATAGGCCCAGGATAAAATTTTGAATTTGCTTCTTCTTACATAAAATTTTGCAAAAAGAGCCACTTTGTCTAAATAAGCCATTACATGGCCAATTTATGAAAAAATAGTTTTGTGTTGGTTTAGGGTGATGCCGAACGATGCCCCATGAGCCACAAGATAAAAAAAAAAAAAAAATTTCAAGTTTTATCTTTCTTAAATAAATTTTGCAAAAATAGCCATTTTGTCAAATACGCCATTATGTGGCCAATTTTGTAGAAATAGTCATAAGTGACACCAAAAATATTTTTATTCTTGTAGAAATCTCCGACACAAGGTGTGAAAGTTTTTCATCAGAGTTTGTAGTTGGAGTCGGCTTTAACAATTTTTTTTATTTTTTTTTTCACAAAGAAAAAAAAATCAAAAAAAAATCAAATAAACATCTCTTTATTTCTTGCATTAATTTGCAAGAACTACGCTCGGTCCGATTCATGCGGGGTCATGATACGTAGGCAATCTCCATAAGATTCGACCACAACTGTATATGTATATATATGAAAAAAAAAATGAAAAACAAATGAAAAAAAAAGAAAAAAAAAAAAAAAAAAAGAAAAGAAGTAAGCAAAAAATATGGATAAGGACTGACTGAGTCCATTTCTACCATATTTTATTTTTGAATTGTTGAGAATTGAGGTGGTTGGTTTGTGGTGAACCGGAAACAGAAGATCCAGGAAAACCCGATTATGATCCAAGATAGTGACACCAAGAATATCGCATAGAGTCCTTTACCCGCACGCCATGATGGACGCTTTGTGGGGATGTATTGACTAAAGCTGAAAATGTCGAAGCAAATAAGTGGCCTTGGTAATATTGATGCGAAGCTCAGTGGCCAAAATATCGTGCTTGGTAATCGGGAAGACTCTCCATTTCTTGGTCAACCAGAATGGAGTTTTTGGTGGCTTATTTTGTTGTCATTTCTGTCGTCCGGATTATTTCAGGGTTGTAATCAGGATATTGTCATGTAACTCAAACCCTTTCATCGTTCTATTTTGTCCAGTTTTCTATTGGTCGTAATACCTCATTTAGTATTGTGTAGGTTTGTTCCAAGTGTGTACCCCAGTTTATTGTGTTTGTTTTGTCGTATTAATTCATTTCTAGTTCGTCTAATGCAACTCTCTTGTTTGCCATTATTTCGAGTCATTTTTCTTTGATTTAAGTCTTTCTTCTTTATAGTCATTTTTGTTGTCAACACTAGTGACATGACATGCACGCATAATTGTGGCCTAATCTTAAAAGTTAATCATGAAGGAATTGGAAGATAATCATGGCATTTTAAAAGAAATAATGATTTGAGATTATTTGGAACCCGAGTCACGTGAAATTTGGGGCGGGTAAAATACAAAGAAAGCCTTAAGGGCAAAATGGCCATGCTCACATGGGGTTCGCTCGTGATACTGAAATGGAAGTGTCATGAAAAAGGCGAATGGACGATATGGTTATCACTCCTAGCACAACCAAAAGATGTCCCGAATGTGTTGTTTGTACTTGGCATGTTTTGAAGATTGGAATGACGAAGGCATTTTGTTCTGCTACCCAAACACTTTATCCTTCGTTAACCCTTCGAGCCTTATTTTGATTTCTTTCATACCCCTCCTTCGGAGTTAGTTGCAAAGACTAGAAACACAGGTTTGAAAGACAAGAGAAAAAAGGGAAGAAAAGAAAACAACAAAAGGAGATAAAGAAAAGAAAAAGAAAATGTGTGAAAAAAGAAATTTGAAAAAAGAGGAATTGGGAACTACGTTTGACCTGATTCCTTAAAGAGGATACGTAGGCGCTTCACAGCTCGGTCATAGTGTAAATAAAAATCAAAAAAAATCCCCAAGCAAAAACTGGGGCAAAGAAAAATTGTGTTGATTATAAATAAATTTAGGTCCGAAGGTTATAAATTTTGAACCCAAAATTAATTTTGTTTTGAGCCTTCAATACCCTTTCTTTCTAGCCCTATCCAAATCCCACATTACGGTCCAAAGAAAGACCTTCCGATCGGTCTTCAAAAGATGCCACGTCAGGAGAGAGAGAGTCCTATCAGAATATAACACTTTGATTCACGGCAGAAAAGACTCTGATTCCCGGCAGAAAGGAAACACGAGAGAGTCTTAGTAGTGACACCCCAATCCTCAACTAAAAGTGATACAAATGAGAGAGTCTTACCGGTGAAAACCTTCACGAGCACCATAAGGCGATGAAAGCCGAGAGAAAATCAAAATGAGAGAGGCTCTGGAAAGTGAAAAACCCTTCGGGCACTACAAGTCGAATAAAGGTGATAATCAGACGGAAATCACGAGACAGAAATCGTGAAAGGAAATTAACGACGGAGGATAGGCCATATGTGCATGTCATGACCAGTAGAGTTGGTATCCGCGTTTGATAAATTTTATAGTTGTTTCTGGTTAGAGAGTCAGTCCTCCCTTGTCTTCTATTTGTTGTTTCTCTTTATCTTTCTCCTTTTGTCAAAATTCTCCATCAAAGTCAGTCTAGTCAAAACATAGTGAGAAATGACTTCAAAATTTGCCACCAACTTTCCAATTATTATGCAAGGCAAGGAAATGCCATTGACGGCAGAGAAGTATGGTGCAAAGAAGATTATTAAACCGGGGCAGAAAATTTTCTTTTCAGTTTGAAAATTTTCTGGAAGTCAATACCCACTGGGAAAGAAGGAAGATAGGACAAGTCTTAAGGGAAATGGTCTTCGAACCAGTGTCATCCTCAACAGCCTTCAAGAAGAGTGAAACACCGATTTTGAGGAAATGAAAATCCACCAACAGTGTTATCTTCAGCAAGTTACGAGGTGGTCGGACAACACAGAGTGGTAGGAAGGCCCGTCTTCAACGAAATAACCCCCAACAAGTTTAAGAAACACAGAATAGAGAAGGGATAAATGGAAAAACCTGTCCCCAGCAGGAATATCATCTCCATCAAATGAAATCATTCCCCAACAATGTTTTGGGAACCCCAAGCGAGGGAAAGGAGAAAAGAAAAAACCACCCCACAGGAGCGGCACAACCGCTCACAATGTTTTGAACTAACAAATTTTCTTTGATTTGAAACAGGGAAAGAAAGTGCTATTGATAGCGAAAAGTCATGCCACAAGGAAGAACACCAATACTGGGGCAGAAAATTTTCTGCCGTTGTTGAAAATTTTCTCGGAGAAACGAGGAAGGCAATTCAAGATGACATGTCAGGATGTTTCAGGTTTGTCCACCTTCGAACAGGACGTCTCAGGTTTGTTCACTTTCATACATTGATCTCATGGGAGTATTCGCCCTCGAATAGAATACGATAGGAGTATTCGCCCTCGAATAGAATACAATGGGAGTATTCGCCCTCGAATAGAATACGATGGGAGTATTCGCCCTCGAATAGAATACAATGGGAGTATTCGCCCTCGAATAGGATACAATGGGAGTATTCGCCCTCGAATAGGATACAATGGGAGTGTTCGCCCTCGAATAGAATACGATGGGAGTATTCGCCCTCGAATAGAATACGATGGGAGTATTCGCCCTCGAATAGAATACGATGGGAGTGTCCGCCCTCAAATAGGATACGACGGGACCATCCGCCCTCGAATAGGATATTTTACGTATGTTTTATCTTACATTGTCCTATGCATATTTTGTAAATTATTGCCAACATGCATTTTAAATTCAAAAGTTGCTACTAAAAGCAGGCGCCTACCTGTATAACAAAAGGCAAGTCTTCAGTCTTTACATTGCAGGTCTTGAAACCAGTAGCCCACCAAAAAAGCAGAGGGTTACAACAAGAGTTCCCGGCGCAAATTCAAGCACCTGAGTCCTAGAGGAAGAATGGGAAGAAGGAAGAGGAAAAGGGTCCCCCGCCAGGATAATCCCCAGTCCATAACATTTCAACCTCCGGCGAGTCCGAGAGAGAATGAGGGGTGAAGGAAACAAAGAATACTTTCTCAGCAGCATCATCCCCAGCAGGTGAGTAAACAGTTCCAAAGATATCCCCAGCAGCCAAAAGAAAAGTAATACGACCCAGGGGGAAAGCAATTCCAAGACAAGATAATTCGGAAGAAAAGGTGGCCCAAGAGGCGATGCAGGAAGAAGAAAATGGTACGGAAAACAAAGGAGGGCGATAAGGATGGGATGAAATTTGAATTTGTAGTTGAAGTCAGGGAGCCCGCCTGAAGAATGGAGTGGCGATTTTATTTTTGAAGCAGTAGTTGAAGTCAGGAAGCCCGCCTGAAGAATGGAGTGGCGATTTGTTTTGAAGTTATAGTTGAAGTCAGGGAGCCCGCCTGAAGAATAGAGTGGCGATTTTATTTTTGAAGTTGTAGTTGAAGTCAGGGAGCCCGCCTGAAGAATGGAGTGGCGATTTAATTTTGAAGTTATAGTTGAAGTCAGGGAGCCCGCCTGAAGAATGGAGTGGCGATTTATTTTGAAGTAGTAGTTGAAGTCAGGGAGCCCGCCTGGAGAATGGAATGGCGATTTAGTTTTGAAGTTGTAGTTGAAATCAGGGAGCCCGCCTGGAGAATGGAGTGGCGATTTAGTTTTGAAGTTGTAGTTGAAATCAGGGAGCCCGCCTGGAGAATGGAGTGGCGATTTATTTTGAAGTTGCAGTTGAAGTCAGGGAGCCCGCCTGGAGAATGGAGTGGCGATTTAGTTTTGAAGTAGTAGTTGAAGTCAGGGAGCCCGCCTGAAGAATGGAGTGGCGATTTATTTTGAAGTAGTAGTTGAAATCAGGGAGCCCGCCTGGAGAATGGAGTGGCGATTTAATTTTGAAGTTGTAGTTGAAGTCAGGGAGCCCGCCTGGAGAATGGAGTGGCGAATTAGTTTTGAAGTTGTAGTTGAAGTCAGGGAGCCCGCCTGGAGAATGGAGTGGCGATTTATTTTGAAGTTGCAGTTGAAGTCAGGGAGCCCGCCTGGAGAATGGAGTGGCGATTTAGTTTTGAAGTAGTAGTTGAAGTCAGGGAGCCCGCCTGAAGAATGGAGTGGCGATTTATTTTGGAGTTGTAGTTGAAGTCAGGGAGCCCGCCCGAAGAATGGAGTGGCGATTTTATTTTGAAGTTATAGTTGAAGTCAGGGAGCCCGCCTGAAGAATGGAGTGGCGATTTATTTTGAAGTTGTAGTTGAAGTCGGGGAGCCCGCCCGAAGAATGGAGTGGCGATTTTATTTTGAAGTTATAGTTGAAGTCAGGGAGCCCGCCTGAAGAATGGAGTGGCGATTCATTTTGAAGTTATAGTTGAAGTCAGGGAGCCCGCCTGAAGAATGGAGTGGCGATTTATTTTGAAGTTGTAGTGGAAGTCAGGGAGCCCGCCTGAAGAATGGAGTGGCGATTTATTTTGAAGTTGTAGCGGAAGTCAGGGAGCCCGCCTGAAGAATGGAGTGGCGATTTATTTTGAAGTTGTAGTGGAAGTCAGGGAGCCCGCCTGAAGAATGGAGTGGCAATTTAATTTTGAAATTGTAGTTGAAGTCAGGGAGCCCGCCTGAAGAATGGAGTGGCGATTTATTTTGAAGTTGTTTAAGGAAAGCGGCAGAGTGTAACGGAAATCCCCAGCATGAATCAGAAGGAAGGCAACAAGGATCAGAAAAGATAGATTCAGACTTCGAAGGAGAATAGCTCGAAGATCACAAGTAAGGGAATTCACAAAAAAAAAAAAAGAGGCATGAAGCCAATCCAAAATGCAGAAGTTGATGAAAGATGTGGCATGCTCAAGACATGGCCGAGGTCACAAGCATTGTATACCTGGTCTTGATTCGAAAAGCAGCACCTGCAACTAGCAAGTATCAAGGTTCAAATTTAGAGTCCGCATGAAGCACCAACCAATACTCAAGATCAAGCTTCAGAAGACTTATAGATAGGAATCTTGTAACTAGTAGCCGATAGGCTTAGTTAGTCTTTCTCATGTTTTGATTTTTGATGTAATAGCAGGACCACGGACCGGAACTTTGATGGAACGGAACCTCGACG
Source organism: Nicotiana noctiflora (assembly GCA_032618575.1). Taxonomy (NCBI): domain Eukaryota; kingdom Viridiplantae; phylum Streptophyta; class Magnoliopsida; order Solanales; family Solanaceae; genus Nicotiana; species Nicotiana noctiflora. Next base: position 138,205 of record JASVEL010009383.1, read on the forward strand.
GAACGACACCTCGACTGGCTCTCCACCTCGGTATACCCCTTCCTCACTCACTTTCGAACTACACGTGGCCTGATTCCTTTATAGCCAAGGATATGTAGGCAGCTCAGATACAAGGGCTCGGTCACATTCCTCTTCTTTTAGTTTAGTCCCTCCAAATAAGGGTCGGGTCAAAAACACTTGTCTAATCGTTCTTTGTCTGAAAACTCTTTGTGTTTTCAGTCAAAGAGGGGCAACTGTAAACGCGTGATTTTTGACCCTCCCCGAGATTTTCTATATTTTTAGCGTAAAATATTTAGTTTAGTTTTAATATAGCTATTTTAGCTAAATTTGACTCTTTTACTTTATTTTTACCTCAAAATGAAAAATAACAAAATATGGTTTTATTAATGTTTCGTAGTCATTTTTAAACTTGAAAAATACAAAAATAGTACTTTATATTTTTTTATCTTTTTATAAAAAAAAATAATAAAATAGTTTCATTAATATTTTGTAGTTATTTTAAACTTGAAAAATATAAAAATAGTACTTTATATTTTTATCTTTTTATAAAAACGAAAATAATAAAAAATAGTTTCATAAATATTTTGTAGTTATTTTAAACTTGAAAAATATAAAAAAAAATAGTTTTATTTTTATTATAAGTATTATAGTTATTTTGATTACCTAGGATTAATTAAATAACACCATTTTCGGTTCCGGACGAAGAATAATATTCGGGTTCAAACTACCCGGTTTTATAATTTTCGGACCTAGCCCGTAATAAACCGAGTCCACTACACTAAGGGGGACAATACATAATGGATGGGGAATAAGAACAAAGACAAGAAGAAAAAGACAAAGGGATAAAAACAAGAAGAAAAAAACAAAAAAAAGGCATGGAGCTTATTTAAAAAAAATAATAATAATAAATAAATAAATAAATAAAAATAATAAAATACCATACTCTTCTTCTTTAAAAAGAAGAAGAGAGAACGGATGGAGGAGAGGATTTTCGAAAACAAAGAAAAGGAAACAGAGAGGAAAACGAAATAAAGGAGAGAAGAAGAAAAAAAAACGGAAGAAGGAGAAAAAACAAAAAAAACGAAAGAAGAAGAAAAAAAGATAACAAAAAAAGAGAAAGCAAAAGAAGAAGAAAAGAAACGGCAGAAGAGAAGAAAGGAAAGAAGAAGAAAAAAACGGCAAAAGGATTTTGAAAACGAAACAGAGAGGATTTGAAAACGAAACAGAAAGAAAAACCGAGAAAAAAAAAATAATACACACAGTAGGAGGCCACAGTGGAGGAAAACGTTTTTCTGCTTCGTCAACCTCGTTCTGCCCGTCGAATCGTTTGTTCTTGGTTCCGGTTTGGTTCGAGTTCTGTCCGGAGAGGTCGAGGTTCGAGATCGTCATAAAAGGTTCGTTTTCTCGTTGTGTACGTTGAAAAATATGCAGAAATAAAGGTGCATGTTCTTTTCCGATATTGTTCTTCTCGCTAATATTTTGGATCGTTTCGTATTTGATTTAGTTTCGTATGGTTCGGACTATTTTTTGTAAATATATGATTTTGTTGAACATGCAATGTCGAAGTTAGTTAATGAAAATGACTAATCCTTCATATGCTCGCCAACTAGTTATGCTTCCATTGTTTATGTAATTGTTCACCATAGTCTTGAATTTGCTCGCTTAGTTAGCTACTCGTATGTTTACTCGAATTGGTTATAGTTGAGCACGATGTTGTCACATTATGGAAATTGGTTCGTTATTCTTTAACTGAACGACGTAATTAGATTAAAGGAATCGGGGGTGCATTTCATGTGACCCGACTCCAATTTTGAACAAGGTTAAATAAAGCGTGTCGTGAACCACAAGTGCATTTCATGTAGTGTGGCTTGCAACATGTTTTAAATAATCTTGAATTAACTCTTAAATAAATATAGCGGAATGTAGTTTGCTTTTAAATTAGAATTAGAGGTGTGCCTCGCCTAACAAAAATTATACAAATCGCGGGGCCCTCATAAATGTATATGTAAAATATTTAGATTTCGAGATGTGCCGTTTCTTAGCGAATTTCCCGGCCTTCTCAAAAATGTAAATAAGTAATCGCTCTAGGCGCGTATTTTAATAATTTTACCTTCTTAAATACGGGTGTGCATTTCATGCGGCCCAAATCCAAATCCCAAAATGTTGAATAAGAATGTGTCGAGGATCCGGGTGTATTTCATGTGACGTGATTCGAAACATATTTTTAGGCAACATTCTCTTTCGTAAATAATAATAATAATAAAAGCGGTAAAGGGATATTAATTTGCATTAAGTATATAATTGTAAAAATCAGATAAATAAGCCGAATATGACAGTTAAGCGACCGTGCTAGAACCACTGGAATTCGGGAATGCCTAACACCTTCTCCCGGGTTAACAGAATTCCTTATCCGGATTTCTGGTTCGCGGACCGTTAAATAGAGTCAAACCTTTCCTCAATTCGGGTTTCAAACCGGTGACTTGGGACACCATAAATCTCCCAAGTGGCGACTCCGAATCTCTCAATAAATGAATCCCGTTTTGGTTGTCCTTTAATTGGAAAAACTCTCTTTTATATTTCGCGCCCACGCGGGTAAGCGTAAAAAAGAGGTGTGACAGGAAGCCATAAATTTTTACTTCCTATAGCAAAGGTTAATATCTTATTTATTTTAAATAAATATTATTTTTAAAAATTATATTCTATAGATACCTTTTAATATTAATAGCAAAATATCTAATTTTGGTTACCTCCTACTTTTAACCAAAAAATTACGCAATTCAATTACAATATTTTCCTTCTCTCTCTACTTTGATACAACTTTTGCCTCAGATTTCTCATAAAGAGCTCTCCAATTCCTTCACCTATCATCGCCATTAACTTAAGGATCAATTTATCAACAATTATTAATCAAAACAAACAATCTAATCCAGTTATTTGCCGAGAAAGGATTAAACCCTAAATCCATCCATTGCAATTACAGTTACAGAACAAATCCTTACGCCTCCCTTACAATTCCTAAGAATTTTCTGGTGTAACTTTTGTGTGCCCGTCCTTCAAATCGTTTTCCTCTGGCTCTTACTTTAACAAAGGCACAATTTCCATTGACGGCGGCCATGGCTTCCTCTGTTGTTAGAAGGGAAACAAACTATGGCTTTCTGTTGTTGTTGATGCTTCTGATATTATTGTTGCATCTACTGCAATAGGAGTAGCTGCAAGTTAGGGTTTCTACTTCAACAAAGACGACAGATTTTGGGGCTGAGCAACTTGATTTTCTCTTAATATATTTTCAACGTATCACGCTGTATTTTCTTGTATCACGCTGTATTTTCTTGTATTTCATTGTATTCGTTGTCTTTTTTCATTATAATTCAATATTTCTCATTGTATTCCATGTATTTCATTGTATTCGCTATTTTTTCTCATTCTATTTCAATGTATCCCGCTGTATTCTATGTATTTCATTATATTCACTGTCTAGCTATATGCCATGAATGTATTCATATATTTTTTTAATTAATATAATTTAGGTATTCAGATGTATTATATAATTTCTCTGAAGATTGCTATATTTTTGGGTATTTTCGGTTGAGAATCTTTTTTTATAATTGAAAATACACAATTTATGTGTTATAATTAAGTTTGTTGGGTTATATTAGGAGCCTATTATGTTAATTGATTCGCTTTCCGTTTTAAAAACAATATAATCCCCTATTTCACATCGTGAATACAGTCGAATACAATATTCTGTCCAGCTTTAATCTCATATTTTACTCCATGAATACAGTCGAATACAACAACTGATTAGCTGGACTTCCCTGATTCATACCTATTTTTGCTATTGCATTCATGGATACACTAGCTTAAATACATCAAATACATCTTATGGCCATAGAAAAGACATCTATAATCCATAAATAGCAAATGGTATCTATAGATGGCTAGTTACTACTAAAAGATAGTGCTTTATAAATTTTTTGGTTATTTTGAGTGAGTATCTTACGACCCATCATAGGCTTCTAGTAGTGAAGAAAGAAAAGAATGGTATACAGTCAACCTAAGATCAACTAGAGAAACTTAATTAAGGATAAAGCTCAAGATTAGGGGGGAGGTTACTGTTTAAGGGGGCCTGGAGGAGTGGCGGGGACGCAACTTGGATGTGGACCATGACAACAAATTACATTAGGGAATCTGTGAGAGAGGTAATATTGGTCACAAAGAGAAACCCTGTGGGGCATAAATGGGACTGATGGTAGATTGAGGAGGTCCAAGATAAAGTGAAAGTCAAAAAAACAGCTTACTTAAAGCTAGTAGAGAACACATACGAGGAGGAGAACAGAACAAATTGGGAGTAATATAAGAAGGAAAAGAAAGATGAAAAGTTAGAGGTTACGATGGCTAAGACTGCTACATTTGGACACATGTATGATGAACTTGGGAGAAAAAACGGGGACAAGAAGTTATACATGTTAGCTAAGGTGAAGGAGAGGAAGGCTCGTGACTTGGACCAAGTGAAGTGCATCAAAAAAAAGGATAACATAGTATTGATGGAAGAAGTACATATTAGAACAAGATGACACACATACTTTCATAAACTGTTGAATGATGAGGGAGACATAAGCATTGTGCTTGGTGAGTTGGAGCACTCCGAGAGTCGACGAGATTTTTTATATTGTAGGCGTATTAAGGTTGGGGAGGTTATATAGGCAATATGTAAGATGAGCAGGGATAGAGCAACTGGGCCAGACAAAATTCCGATGGTCTTTTGGAAGAATGCGGGCCAGGTAGGCTTGAAGTAGATTATTGGGTTATTTAACGTTATTTTTAGGATGCAAAATGCCCAAAGAATGGAAGTGCAGTACAATAATTTTGCTATGCAACAACAAGAGTGACATCTAAAACCACAATAATAATAACTATACTGGTATCAAACTACTAAGTCATATATTAAATGTTTGGGAGAGGGTGGTGGAATTCAAGGTGAGGAGTATGTCCATTTCCAAGAACCGGTTCAGATCCCTGCCGGGGCGATCGACTATGAAAATTATTCATCTAGTGAAAAGATTGGTAAAGTAGTATAGGGAGAGGAAGAATGACTTACATATAGTGTTTATAGACCTAAAAGACATATGATAAAGTCCCGAGGGAGGTTCTTTGGAGATATTTGTAGGTTAGAGGCGTTATGGTAGCGTACACTAGGATGATTGGGGACATGTACGATGTTGTTAAGACTCAGGTAAAGACTATGGCAGGTGACTCGGAAAACTTTCCAGTTGTGATAAGGTTGCACCAGGAATCGACTTTTAGCTCGTTTTTATTTGCCTTTGTGATGAAAGTGGTTAAGCGACCCATTCAAGGGGAGGTGCCATGGTTAATGTTTGTTACTTTTAACAACTAGCGATAAATTTTTACCTCCTATATCAAAGGTTAATATCTTATTTATTTTAAATAAATACCATTTAAAAAAATTATATTCAATAGATACCTTTTAATATTTATAGAAAATTATCTAATTTTGGTTACCTCCTACTCTTAAGCCACTAAATATGCTATTCAGTTATAATATTTTCTTTCTCTCTCTACTTTGATACAACTTTTACCTCAAATTTCTCATAAAGAGCTCTCTAATTTCTTCACCCACCATCGCTATTAACTGAAGGATCAATTTATCAATAATTATTAACCAAACTAAACAAACAGATCCAGTTATTTGCAGAGAAAGTATTAAACCCTAAATCCTTCCATTGCAGTTACAATTGCAAAAAAAAATATCCTTACGTCGCCTTTACAATTATTTGGATTCATGGCGTGCCAGTATCTATCATCTATGGCCGGGGTATGCAGCGTACATCACGATTCTGGAGTGTTGTACAACGTGAGTTAGGTACTCGGGTTGAGTTGACCACGACATTTAACCCTCTGACGGATGGATAGTTCAAGTGCACTATTTAGATACTAGAGGATATGCCTCGTGCATGTGTGATGTAGTTTGGAGGTTCTTGGGATAAGTTCTTGCCCCTTGCAGAGTTTGCCTACAATAATAGTTATCGTTCGAGCATTCGGATGACACCGTATGAGGCTTTGTGTAGTAGGCGGTGTCGGTCTCCAAAGGGTTAGTTTGATCTAGGCAAGTCTAGACTATTGGGTACTGACTCGGTTCAGGATGCTTTAGAAAAAGGTGATTTAGGATCGACTTTGCAAGGCCCAGTCCAAACAGAAGAGTTATGCATTCATGGTTGGAGAGCAGGTCCTACTCCGAGTATTACCCATGAAGGGTGTTATGAGGTTCGGGAAGAGGGCAAGCTAAGCTCAAGGTTTATTGGCTTGTCACCTGATAACCGTGAATTGTGCATGTTTTATACCCATTCTTACCTAAGCTTTGTGCATAAATTGGTCTTGATTAGTCCTGAATTGCTTATAAGTTGCATTTGATTGCAGGTTTGAGCGACTAGAAGATGAATATCACAAATCGGCTAAAAAAGGAGTGAAACCTTCCAAGCGCCAAAAGATAACTGAAACTTGGGAAAAAGACACATGTGCGGACCACAATGTTTTGTCATGCGACCGCACAGGAATGTTCTGAGAATAGACAAGTGTCAGCCCAAGCTGCGCGGTCCGCACTGTTTTGTCTTACGGCTGCACAAAAAAGTTCAGAGAGCCATTTTAACAAAGAATATCCACGCGGTCCGCAAAGAAGATGATCAGAGGCTAAAATTTCTAAGGAAAGATTCCACGCGACCACACACCAAATCAGTGCGGTCCACATGAATTAAAGATCTCAGAGTCACTACAAGGATGAATTACACAATGCGGCTACAAATCACATTTACGCTGTCCGCATCAATTGCCTTGTGCGGCCGCGCACATTTCTACGCGGTCTGCATCACTTGCCTTATGCGGCCGCGTGACAATTGTACGCGGTATATATCGTCAAGTACAGAAGCCAGAAATTGAAGACCAATTACCCTACTCGGTCGCATGTCATTTCTATGCGGTCCACAACGGACTTTCCGGGGTATTTGTGTCCGATTTTTCATGTGTAGTATAAATAGAATATTTTACTTTTTTAGGCCATTTTTAGAATCTATCTGAGCAGCTGAGCACGGGACAACTTGTATTAGCCTATTTTAGGCAATTTTCTCATACATTTAGCGTGGATTCAAGTGGTTTAAGATTGTAAATTATTATTATGTCAATTTCTTCTTCTATTTCTACTATTTCCATGTCTAGCTAAACCCATTAGCTAGGGTTGTGGGTCAACCCTAGTGTGGGTAATTAATGATTTTTTTGCTTAATATTTGGATGATTGTGGGTGTTTGCTATTTTGGTTAATTGTATATTGTCACTTGGATTTGGTGGTTGCAAATACTAGTCTAGCTTAGTGGGTCTTGAATCTACTGGAGAAAGAGAGTTTATGACCTCATAGTTAACCCAACAAGGATTTGGGATGGACCATAAGAATGGTAGTCCTAAGTAACGGGTTAAACCTCGAGAGATTAATTACCCTACTTGAACCATTAGTTGCTTGGGCAAATTAGCCTACCCAATTGGTCTCGAGAGAGTCAATTAGGAAAAATTACTGTCTCTACCGAGAGGTGTGAGAGTGAGTGCTAAGTGCAACGGTTATCCATATATCCCATATTGTCATCCTTACATTAGAATTCTATAGCCGTTAATTAGTCACATAGGTGAGTGCTACGACCCTAGTGCTTTCTCTATTATTGCATACAACTAGCATCACTATCTAGTATACTTTAGCTTATAATTGTAGTTGATAAATTTAGTTGATAAACAATAGAAAAAAAAAACAAAAATGATAGAAGCAAAATTATGAGCTAAATCACTTTCCTAGACTTCGCAAATACTCGACTCCGATAACTAGCTCCCTGAGGAAATTGACCCCGAATCCACTATCGGGTAAAAGTTGTTAACACCCACTCTTCCCAAGTTGAGGCCGCACTGATCATCATCACATGTTGGAAGGTTACTTATGAGCTTGCCTTGCCTCTAAGCCTAGCAAGAGTCCATCAGGCACTTTATGTTTTAATGCTTCGGAAGTATCAAGACGATTCGTCTCATGTGTTGGATTTCAGCTTAGTCCAGTTGGACAAGGATTTATTTTATGTTGAGGAGCCAGTGGCTATTTTGGACAGGCAAGTTTGAAAGCTGAGGTCAAAGAACATTGCTTCCGTGAAGGTTCAGCGGAGGGGTCAGCTAGTCGAGAAGGCGACTTGGAAGAAAGAACATGATATGTGCAACCGTTTTCCTCGTCTTCTCACCACAAGTTTGTCTCAATACTCGTTCGAGGATGAACGATTGTTTTAAGAGGAAGAGAATGTAACGACCTAGTCAGTCGTTCTTAGTATTAGCCCCCATCCCCCATTTACTATTTTTCCCGCATCTTTTTATGCTTATGTGACTTGCGGGGATGTTTTGTTTTTAGTTTCGGAGTAGTTTGGGACACTTCATCCCTAAAATGGAAGCTTAAAATATAGGAATTTGACCGTAGTTGGAACTAAGTGAAGACGACTCCGGAATGGAGTTTCATCGCTTCCATTAGCTCTGTTGGCTTAGGAGCGTGCCCAGCTTGTGATTTGAAGGTCTATAGTTGAATTAGGCTTAAAATGGCAAAAGTTAGAGTTTTTTGGGAAGTTTGACCGATAATGGAATTTTAGATATAGGGGTTGGATTCTGATTTCGAAAGTTTGATTAGATCCATAATGTCGAATATGACGTATGTGCAAAATTTAAGGTCAATCGTACATGATTCGATAGGTTTTGGCATCGGTTGTAAAAGTTTGAAGCTTATTAAGTTTGAATTGGAGTACGATCGTGTTTTTGTTGTTGTTTGATGTGATTTGATGGCTAGACTAAATTTGTATGATATTTTAGAACTTGTTGCTATGTTTGGTTGAGTTATCGGGGGCCTCGGGTGGATTTCGGGTAGTTAACGGACTAGATTTGGATTTGTTGGAATTGCAAAAAATCTGGTGCATCAGTTGCTGGTTTCCTTCATCGCGTTCGCTAGAGAGGTCTCACGTTCGCGTAAGGAAACTAGGAGGCCAGCTAGTTTTGTTCTTCCCATTCACAATGTGGTTCCCATGTTCACGAAGCTTTGGATAATTGAGTCAAAGTGGGGTCCCAAACATTTAGCTTACACGTTCGCCAAGAGGCTCTCGTAAAGGGTCTGACTGTGCGAGCTTCTGCGTTCACGAAGTTTTTGACTGAAGGAACTTTTATGCTTCATGGACGCAGTAAGACATCAACGTTCATGAAATAGGATTTCACTAGGCTGATATAAACGCTTAAAATCGAGGTTTTTGCCATTTTTATCAAAATTTGAGATAGAGAGCTCGGAGTTGGACGAGATTTTGAGGGGTTTTCAGAGGCGTCTATTGGTAATGATTCTTCACTTATTTTTGGTTAAATCCCACGAATCTATCATTAATTTCACCTTCTAATTTGGGATTTGAGTTGAGAAATTTGGGGAAAAGTAGAAATAATTCTTCAACCAAACGTTTGGGTTTTGATTGAGATTTTGGTATCGGATTTGAGTAATTTTGATACGAGTGAATTTGTAGGTGAATGGGTGTTCATATTTTGTGATTTTTAACCAATTTTAAGACATCGACCCCAAGGCCCAGGTAAACCTTTTAGGGCAATTTTCTAAGTTCTTATTAAAGTCTTGATTTCATTAATTGGATTAGTTTATTGTAGTTTTGTTTATAGTATGTAATTTTTTTGGCTAGTTTTGGTCCATTCGGAGTCAAAAAATTGAGGAAAAGTTCTTCATGTTGATTGATTGAGCTTGACTTGAGGTAAGTAGATTGTCTAACCTTGTGTGAGAGAAATTCCCTTAGGATTTGGTACTTTTGTGATACTTCTGTGATATGTGAGCGTTGTGTATGCGAGATGGTGAGTGTGTAAATGGGCTACTTATTATAAATGTGGGTTTTACTGAGTAGTAACCTGTTAAATCTTAATTGAGTTATAACATCATGTGTAATTATCTTGTTTCGCCTAATATTGCATGTCTACGTGTCTTAAATGCTTATTTGAAATCCGTGCAGCATGCTTAATTCGCAATAGGGACCTAGCGTTCGCGTAGAGGAACAGTCAGAGGGGGTCCTAGGCATTTACCCTACATATTTGCGATGATGGTTCCACTTTCGCTAAGGGTCAGACTATGTGTACTTTCGTATTCAAGATTTGCGCATCGCGTTCGCGAAGGAGGTTTTGGACGGAAGGAATTCTTATGCTTCGTGAACGCAAGGAGGCTTCTGCGTTTGCGAAGAAGGATTTCACTGGTCAGATATAAGCATTTCAAATAGAGGGTTTTGCCATTTTTATCAAAACTTGAGATAGAGAGCTCGAATTTGACGGGATTTTGAGAAATTTTCAGAGGCACCGATTGGGTAATGATTCTTCACTTATTTTTTGTTAAATCCCACTAATCTATCATTAATATTACCTTCAAATTTAAGATGTAAGTTGAGAAATTTGGGAGAAAAGTGAAAAAAAAAGTTCTTCGACCAAACTTTCGGGTTTTGATTGAGATTTTGGTATTGGATTTGAGTAATTTTTTATATGAGCGAACTCGTGGTTGAATGTGTGTTCGTATTTTGTGACTTTTACTATATTGCGTGATGTGGCTCGGATCAAATTTTTGGGGTGATTTTATAAATTCTTGTTAAAATTTTAATTTTATTAATTAGATTAGTTTATTATAGTTGTATTTATAGTATGTAATTATTTTTGGATAGATTTGGGCCATTAGGAATCAGAAAACCGAGGATAAGACATTCTTGTTAATTGATTGAGTTTGGCTTGAGGTAAGTGACTTGCCTAACCTTCTGTGGGGGGAAATCTTCTTAGGATTTGTTACTGTTGTGATACTTTTGTGATATATGAACTCTGAGTACCGAGGTGACAAGTGCGTACATGGCCTGATTCTTGCAATATCCGATTTTTACTAAGTAGTAACTTGTTTCATCTTAATTGAGTTATACCAGCATGTGTAGTTATATTGTTTAGCCTTGTCACACCTCTTTTTTTATAATTGCTACTTTACCCGCAAGGACGTAGATGAGTTTTTTCTAATTTAAGGACAGTCAAAACGGGATTAATTACTTAAATTTTCAGAGTCGCCACTTGAGAATATAATGGTGTCTCAAGTCACCGGTTAATCCCGAACCGAGTAAAGTTTTACTCTGTTACAGTCTGCGAACTAGAAATCCGGATACAGGATTTTGTTAACCCGAGAGAAGGTGTTAGACACTCCCAAATTCTATGGTTCTAGCACGGTCGCTTCTGTTGTGTTTGCTTTTATCTGATTCTAATTATATGTTTTTAATTATATGCATTAGTGTTCCGCTTTTCAATTTTAAAGAATTGCAACATCGTGAAAATGCATTCCTTAACCATACCGTACCAATACATCTGTGGCTTTAGATACATTTCGACTTCGTTGAGAGTATGATTTGTGTCACATAAATATTCACCCGTACTTGAGAATGTATATTAAAATTGTGCCTACGATATCTATTTCTTATTACTTTGGGAAAGACCGTGAAATTAGCTAAATGGTCCTTCCGAGTCTAAAAATATTATAATAATTATTTGAGGACCCAGTGTATCTTAGCTTATAACGAGGCTCATCTCATTGTATTTTAGAGGTCAAACCTAGATCGTGATATGTTTTCTATCATTGTTTATTCTCTAATTGAAATAACTATTAGTGCAGTTTTTTGTTGTGTATTTCATTCATATCTAGGCCACTATATGTTTTGGGCCCGGAATTCAGGCTAATATAAAATAGATGCATAGAAGTGCACAAGACTAATTAAAGCTCACTCCATAATTACGAACTCAATTCTCATGGGCTTAGAAGCTTTTACGATTGAATCTAGCTTCTTCTGCCTGACCACGTCCAAATTATTATCTAAATTAGAAAACAGATTCAAAACTAATTATATGAACACGAGTATTACTACTACAACATCAGAACTTTAACTAAAAAATTTAACACTGATTTCATTTATAGACTATTGTCTAGTTACCAGATTAATTAGGCTGAGTTTATTAATCGAAATGCATAACTATTCAACGCAAAAATTACCTTATTATTTGTAAATCTAGAATTTCTAAACTAGATATGCAATTGTCATATTTAATCCTGAACTTCATTCATATGTGATTCGTGTTTCATATCAGGTTTCTAAATTTAATAGTGAGTTATTAAGCTAATTTAATCGGCTCAGAATCATAAACGATAACTACTGCATGCTTTTCTCATTAACAAATACTGATTCAGAAATTAACTAATAAGAGTACTTTAACATTTCGTATTAATCTCTTAGTTTAAAAAACAAATGAAAATCTAAAAGTAATTAATTTGATTTAACTAGTTTTGAACCTACAATATAGGTGATCATTTTTAAACTAGTCTACTCAGTATTATCCTATACTAACGATTCTACAGCATCATTAGTTTCAGTTCAGAGTTTACACAGTCCAAGCCCATAACATACATAAAATCCTAATGAATTACATATATCTAAGTATTTTATGTTTATAATATGAATGGAATTAAAAGTAATAGAAGACTAATCAATATTTCATTTCTTCAAAGCTGCAATTACATTCTCGAAGATCAGGGGTGTACCTGGTCAAATTGAGAAGAAATTCGATGAGTTCTAAGGTTGTAAGGAAGAAGAAGATCAGTCAAAGATAGGAATCCAAGTGATAACAGCATTAACACCACAATATCACAGCAACATACTTGAATTCACAATAGAAACCCAACAGCTTCAACCAAACAATGCAAAACAGTGATCGAAAATACCAGGACTCAAGAGGTCTCTTCTCGAATTGCAAATAAACCAATCAAACAGTAATTGAAAATAATTTTTATGTATTTTCAAACTTATCAAACTTCTGAACCATTTTAATTGTGGCCTAAGGAGGCCTATTTATAGAGCAATATGGGGGAGAAATTTGAAATTAATATTCAGATTTCCCACCCCTACTCTTTCAACGTATTTTTCAGTTTAGTCCACACATTTAAACCGTGAATGCACTAGAACCCCTGCTAGAAGGTTCTAGTGGCATCCACATTATTCCAATTATCCTTAAATGTCTTTACTACCCTCACTTGCTATTAGTTTCTACTTATTTAACCTTTTAATATACCTAAGATACCCTTTATTGTTCAACTAATTACATAAGAACCAGACAGCTTTGCCTTTTATACCCCTACCGCTTTTGTTTAATTACAGAACACCATTTATCCCTTCCCCTTTTAACCCCTGTGTTTTGCTCTTATTTACCCGACCAACCCTTAAATCAATTAGACCTTTAGAGGTCAAAGTCAAAATTGAATTTCACAAATAGCCACAACTAAGCAGTCTTTCAATCATAGTCAATTTAAGACTAATTAAAAAAATCTAAGTTGCAGAAATAACCAACATTTAGACAATCTTACAGATATAGCCCTAATTACGATTAATTACCCAATTAACCCTTTAATTAATCAGAGATTCAGAAAAGTCAAAAGTCAAAATTCCATTGCAATGATAGCCAACATTAAACAATCTTACAGATATAACCATATTATGATTAAACACTCAATTAACAGGACTCGGAGGAATAAATTGATAATAGGTTGAATCCAATTTACAGAACATTCAATCAAAAATTAGATCTATCAAGTAAGAACCCTAAGTGGCTATAAAGCGTGTGATTTAACTAGTGACCTTAATAAGAAAAGAGAGCATATAGCATGTGAGTCCATAGTGTACAAACAAAAAGAACTTTGAGCATGCAGCGGATAGCAAGAAACCAACAGATAATAAAGACAACCAAGAACAAGTATACACAGTAGAGAAAATTAGGGTTTTTGGGGATACTTAGCTTTTTCGTGTATTCTTCCTTTTCCTTTTCTTTCTTTCTTTCTTCTTTCTTCTTTTTCTTCATTTTTCTTTCTTGTTCTTGATTTTCTGGCATCAGGAGTCCATAAGCCTTTTCTTGGCTGTTGGACATTCAAACAGACTCTTCGAGTCTTCTTTTTTGTAAGAAAGATCTTGGTAACGGGCTAGGGGTTTGTTGGGGGTAACTTTTTGGTTAAGTGTATCTGCCGGAGTAGGGTTCCGCCGAGATACTTTTCAATATTCGAAGGGTTTGGGTCTGATTCGAAGGTAAGTAGGGTGAAAGTGGGGTTCATAGTGGTTTAGGGTGTTAATGGTGGATGGTGGTTCAAAAGGTGGTGGTCGCCGGCTAGGGTTCCGGTGAACTGTTTTTCTAGATTTGAAACGAATGAGGGGGTTTTGATCAGAATTAGGGCGATGGGGTGAAAAAAGAGGAGGAATGGGTTCAGGGGTGTGAACGGTGAACGGAAAAGACGACTGGATTGAACCACCGGTAGGGTTCCGGTGGTTCAGGTGGAGTGAAGGAGGAGAATATGGGCGACTAGGGTTTGGGGTTCTAAGACGAAGGGAAGGAAATGAATACAATACACATCAGGTGTATTGATATATTGAAAATATAACGGTGTATTTCAACCGTTGGATTAGATCAAATGAATGGCTAGGATTTGTTTGACATCACACGACGTCGTGTGATTAAATGAGGCTCTCAATTTCATCTGTTAGATTAACCAAACGAACGGTCTTGATTGTTTTAGATGAACGACGTCGTTTCATTTTTAGGCAACCATTATTCCTGGGCCGTTTGATCAATTGATCAACGGTTTAGATTTATTTTTTAAACGGTATCGTTCTTTTATATAAAGACCGATATTTAATTTTGGGCATTGTCCGTTTGGGCCACTGAATTGCCCAATTTCAACGTCCAATTTTGTATTTATATTGTATTTTCCTTTGTATTATTTTTGTATTATTATTTTTTGTATTTTAGTGTTATGTTTCTTATTTATTATTTTGTATTTTTGTATTATTCCTGTATTTATTGTTGTTTGTATTTTTCTTTATAATTTTTCTTTTAATTTTTTTGATTTTTCTAAAATTAAGAGTAATTTTGCTATATTTTGGTATTTTCTAATTAATACAAAAATGTATTTTCTTTGCTTCATTTTCCAAAAATAAAAACAAATACTGGTATTTCCACACAATTATCAACAAGTTTCCACACAAAAATCATTTTGCATATATTTTTTGGAACAATTTGCTTGGGGAAAAAATCACATTCTCACAAGCCTAATATCGCTTGTCTACATGTCTTAAATGCTTATTTGAAATATGTGCAACATGCTTATTTGAATTTCCTGTTTTCCTTGAATTGTATTAGTCTTAACTGTAGAGTTCTTGCTGTTAATTATTGTTTTCATCATTTTCGAGCTGTATGTTTACTTTTGGGACAATGAGGCGATACCTCGGGAGATGCCCTATATATTTACTTTGGGGACTACGAAGCGGTACCTTGAGAGATTCCCTTGCATATTTACTTTTGGGACTACTAGACGGTATCTCGGGAGCGCCCATATTGTTTATCTCTATGAGTTGTTTTGTTACTTGCTGTAAGAACTATCCTTGTTAGATTCTAAGTCTTTTCATACTATTATATCTTTGTCTTACTTAATATATACTAGTAGGGCCCTGACCTGACCTTGCCACTCCTCTATCAAGGTTAGACTTGGCATTTGTTGGGTACCATTGTAGTGTGCTCATGCTATTCTTTTGCACATGTTTAGTGTGTACAACCAGGTAGCTCCTACTAGCCCGTTATTAGCCAAGTGTACTTGCTGCTATTACGAAGACTTCAAGGTATATTTGCCAGCGTTCGCATGAGCACGGAGTCCCCCTTTATTCCATCATATATTGTTTTCTTTCTGTATTTTCCTTCGACTCTAATGTATAAAGACACATAATTATATCCTAGAAGCTTGTAATTTGTGACTACGAGTTTTGGGAATATTGTTTTGGTTTACTTGTACATGTCAAGCGGCATTTTATCAGTTATGTAGTTATTTGATAAAGTTTAGTTGTTAAATTATACTTTATTTCCATTATTCCACAAGTTGTTTGGCTTACTTGGTCGTAGAGAGTAAGTACCATCACGACATCTTACAAAGGGAGATTTAGGTCGTGACAGAAAGTAGCAAAAATAAGGATGCTGAGATGGATGTAGCATATCAGGAGAGATAAGATTATGAATAAAGTTATTCTGGATAAGTGTGAGTGACATCCGTGGAGAACAAGATGCAGGAGTCGGGGATGAGATAGTTCGGCCTGTGAGGAGCGCAGATGCTCCTCTTAGGAGGTGTGAGAGGCTGACCATGACGGGTCTAAGAAGAGGCAGAGATAGTGCAAAAAAGAACTGATGATAGAACTGATGATATATGATTAGGTAGGAAATGGCTAGTTATATGAGGGTGTAGAGGTTCAGAATTAGGGTAGAAGGCTAGTAGGTTGTCAAGCATTCCCCTTTCATTATTAGTAATATTAGTAGAACTCTTGTATTTTCCTATTCTTCGATATCTATTATTTCATGTTGTTTCATTTGCTTCAATTATCTTTTTCCTTGTTGTTACTGTTTGTTGGTACTTTTCTTTTTTGGCTTCTCCTTTTTTCCCCTTGTTTCTTCTTCTTCTTCTCCTCCTCCTCTTCCTCCCCCTCCCCCTCTTTCTTCTTCTTCCTTTCTCTTTTTTACCTTTTCTTGAGGCGAGGGTCTATAAGAGATAGCCTCTATCTTTCTCTATCTTCACTAAGTAGGGGTAAGGTCTACGTGCACTACACTTTAAAGATCCCAATTGTGGAATTATACTGGATTTGTTGTTGTTGTAACTGTACAAAAACTATAGCTGACTAACACAATTATCTATAATATTTACGCAATCGCAAAATTAGACCAAGAGTCCTACTATAATCAATAATTGAGTGCTATATTTCTAATCCTAGGAGAAGCTCAAACACTACATACACATGCTATCTCCCTAGTTATAACTTCCTATCTTCTACTCTTATTTTCAAAGACACTCATATTTCTTCCGATACACACACTATGCAAACTTCAATATACATCATTTTGAGAATTTGAGTAGCTTGCTGACATTCGGCTTAAAGTATTTATATTTATATGTATATTGCCTAGAATATTACTTATATTTTACCAAAATTAGATGTGCAATGTAATGATTTATGCTAATCTATGGTATTTTTATGTCTAGGAGTCACTTGGATGCAATGTATGATGAAAGTGCACGATTTGAAGCAAAAAAGAGAACAAAACAAAAAAAATCCGCCAAGTGCAGCGCCTGGGCCAGCGTGTCGCCCCCTAGGGTGCAGAAGGCAGATTAAAATATTTCGGCCAACAGCCTAGCGTCAAGGCCAGCGCGATGCGCTGCCCTAGACGTTGGGTGATAGGGTGTTCTCCTACTTCGTGAGGGACAAGGTCATTTTCAGTTCGACACACTCCCAACTCGTATAAAAAGAAGTCTTAACATATTTCAGAGGAAGAGACGCCACTTTGAGCCAAAAACACACACACAGAGAACACTTGAAAGCAAGGATTCTCAGTTGTTCTTCATCTTTCTTAGTATTTTAAACTAATCAACACTTGTGAAATTTTTTGAACCTTATCATGAGTGGGTAAAACCCATAAGTTTTAGGGTTGTGGTGGCAGAACTCATATGTTCTGGGGTTGTGGTTTAGCAATGAATATTGTTGTACGAAGTTGACTTTACCTTGATTATAATTCGCTAATATATGATTGTTTCTTCAATCCTGTGATTAATTGCTTGATTGTCCGGCTAATGGTTACGTTTTATTTACTATCTACACTATGCTTGGGAAAGCTACGTCTAGATTAGAGAAGAATTGAAGAGGGCGTGATCTTAACTCTGAGTGGGCCCAAATTTGTGGATAGGATAGGAATATACCTAATCACCATTCTTAATTGAATATCGTAATCTTAATGCGGTCTTAGTAGATTGATTCCATAAAAATATATATGTTAATCTATCTTAAATAAGCTAGTCGTAACTCGGAAGAATGTTACGAGAGAAACTACTCGATAGTTAGAAATGATGAGCAAATTGTATGAAAAGGAGAATTAATTAAAATACAATAGGATTGGTAAATCGATCACAACCCTAGAGTGTTTATCTCTACTAAATTCTCATCAACCATTTCTTGCTTGATTAATTAGTTAATTGTTACATTCATTGCTTAGATATAATCAAATTATTCAACTCTAATTAACTCAACTGAATAACAATTTGAGTGAAATTAATAGGTAGTTAGCGCAAGTCTCTGTGGTTTCAACACTCTACTTATATTACTTGTTGACCACGTATACTTGCGTGCTCATCTGGGAGCAAGCGCCTTCACCTTGGATATTATGATAACTTCTTGTATATGCCACTCTCATCCATTTGTATTTGGAGGTTGGCTTTGTATCTATTGTGCTAGTTTGTTCATCACTGCCTTCATATATTCACATTACACTAACAAATGCTCTCTTAAAATTCATTGAATTTTTTGCGTAAAGTACATTTGAGCTTGTCACACCTTCTTTTTTTATCCTCGTAGGGGGATACAGGGAAGTTTTTTCAATTTAAGTGAGAATCAAAATGAGATTATTTTATTTAAAATTCAGAGTCGTCACTAGGATAATTTATGGTGTTCCAAGTCACCGGTTTAAATCCCGATTTGAGGAAGTTTGACTTTATTTATGGTCCGCAATATACAGAAATTGGGGTAAGGAATTCTGTTAATCCGAGAGAAGGTGTTAGGCATTCCCGGGCTCCGTGTTCGTAGCACGGTTGCTTAACTATTATTATTGGCCTATTTAACTGATTTTAAAAATATTTTTGAAACGGTGCATTTTATCCCTTTTAAAAATCTCTTTTAATAATCCGATTGTCATACAACTAATTATTTGATTACATTGTGAATCATGTCACGGGAACCGTGCCTACGATCTACAACATGTTTATTTTATAACAAGATTAAATTGTGGCTGGGTCATATAAATGTTTCCCCCGAATTTTAGAATTGTGTATCACAACTACGCCACGGGAATAGCACCCGTAACTATGATATTTTATTTCATTAACGCGCTTAAAGTAAACTATGAGAGTTCAAGGCGTTTTCCTACATTAGTTAAGATATTGATGTGAGGGCCATAGACTATATGATTGGATGACACACCTCAACTTATTAAAAAAAATCGTACTCAACTAAAGTGAACTACAAATATTCATATTTAAAATTAATTTGAAATAAGGTATCACAATTACATTACGGAAATCGTACCCGTAGTTGCGATGATTTAATTATGTGCCTATAAGTTTGCCCAAAAACGGGCTGGAAATAAAATTTCTAAAACAGGTAACAATGGGAATGAAGTGGTGATGCAGCCAGCTTTGAAACCTACAGGGATTGTAATTGAATAGCCAACGTTTGTTGTTGGTCTACCTGCTTAGATCTTAGGGTTCAACCAAAAGGGTTGATGATGGAGGGGTGTCTGCGGCGTTGCTGGGAGCTTCTTTTTCGTTAGCTTTTTTGTTCTGTCTTCGCAGTGTCAAGGAAACGGCTAGTTAAGAGCCAGTTTGGATTAGCTTAAAAAAAGTTGTTTTTACGCACAAGTGCTTAAAAGTATCTTTTAAGTGCTGGAGCTTATTTTATAAATAAACAGTTACATGTTTAGATAAAAGAGTTGAATCTTAAAAAATGTTGTTGAAGTGTTCGGCAAACAAGTGGTGGTAAGCACTTTTTCTTATTAAAAAGACAAAAATATAAAAACTTTGGTATTATAGAGATGAAGATAAAGAGGAAAGAAGAGGGTAATTTTAATATTATAAAAATTTATAAGGGCAAGAAAGTAATTTTATTGGTTAAACTAAAATGACTTTTAAGCCAAAATCAAAAAAGTTGGGGTCAGCCAACTTGTTATTTTTGACTTTTTAAGCATTTTTTAACTTTTTTTAAGCAGTTTTTTTTGTTGCCAAACACTCCAACAAATAAAAAAGTACTTAATCCAAACACCCTCCAAGAGCTCGTTTGGATGGACTTGTTTTAAGTGACTTTTAAGCCAAAATAGTTTTTAAGCCATAAGTTAGGAATTTTAACTTTTGGCTTTTGGCTTATTTTTTTTATTTTAGCATAAAAATAAGTGCTTAAAAGCATTTTTTTACTTTTACCAAACACTACAAAATAACTTAAAAGCTATTTTGACTAAAAAAACACTTAAAACAAATCAATCCAAACAGGCTCTAGGTCTATGTCTCTCCTTTGCCGAAGGTTTTTTTTAGGAGTTATATCAAGCTTAGGGACTTTTAGGGTTACAAAAAATTTCATGGGTCTAATGGGGTTTTTGGGCTTTAAAATTGAAATTCAGTTGGGTGTATTTCTTGTTGGGTCTTAATTTTGGTCTAAGAAGACTAAAAATATAGTAAAACTTACTCTTGATTAATTAAAATACACTACTAAAATAAAATTGAGTATTAAAAGTGAAACTATTTTTGTATTTTCAAATATTATGAGAGGTAGATAAACTAAAAATAACAAGATAAAATATTGATTAGCTAAATAAAAAAAATATTTTTGTAATTTTCATTTTTATGATAAAATAAAACAAAAGAGTCAAACTAGTTAAAACGTCGATATTAGACCTAACTTAAATATTTAAATCCTAAAATTTATATAATCTGAAAAAAAATCACATATCTGCCTAGCTCAATTGCAAACATAGAGTGTTGCACTCTATCTTGCAATTGCAGACATAGAGTGGATCTTGCTTTGGTCTATCTTCCATCATTTGTATATAGATTTGCTTGATGATACTCTTCTCATTGCCATATAGATTATGTGTGAATTTATTATAGGTATACATTTTCATTTATTTTTTTTGCAATATATAGAGGTCGAGCAAAAAGCAATTGATTCAATCTCTAGCTCTAGTTTCTCTTTATTTTCACTTTTCAGTATGAAGATCTATTTTAGGATTCCGTTCGTGAAGATTGAAAATTGTTTTTTGAAATAAAAAATTAGGATGCATTAGGAATATTATCAATCAAGAGAACACTTTTCTCTCTTAATGTTATAAAATTCACCGAGGCAAAAATGGTTTCACTGTTTAGTCTGGGGAAATTCTGCAATCTGCAGGAACTTAAATTTTGTTGTTGAAATATCAAAACACCATTTCTATGTCTTAGTTAACATAATTTGAGATAAAAAAAGTTATGGAAAGATTTTAAATTGAAACAGAAATTCGGGAATATTACTCATAACTGAAAAGATACTCTTCTATAAAACTCGCACAATCACTAATTACTCAATAAATAAACAATGTTACAAGTAAACAATGATCATTATGTCCTATAATGATATCAACTCATATGTAAAATAAATACAAACACTCAAATCACAAGAAGCTCCTCCGTGTCCGATATATATAAATACAAGAATCTACCACATGATACTAATGGCAATAGACATGAACATGATCAAGGCAGGAGCAAAGACGTTCCTCGGGGCAGAGCTAGGAGCCGGTGGAGGAATTAGACCTTCAGGAGGTGTCTCGGGTGAAGGAGTAGTCCCCGGTGTGATCGGGCTAGTGGTTGGTGAGGACGATGGCGAAGTTCCTGCACCGCCACTAGGAGTAGGAGTTGGTGCAGATGGTCCCATTGATGGCGATGGACTTGGCGTTGGCGTTGACATTGGGGTCGGGGAAGGTGCAGACGGTGCAGGAGTAGGCGTAGAGGTAGGGGTCGGGGTTGGGACGGGTGATGGAGAAGGGGTGGTAGTAGGGGATGGTGCAGGACTAGGGCTAGAAGTGGAAGATGCTGTAACATTGATGGCTAGTTTTTGGCCAGCAGAACAATGTTGGCCAAAAGTGCAAATGAAATATTCTGTTCCTGTGGAATTCAGAGTAATATTGGCTGGTCCAACAGTTATAAGAGTAACTGGCCCTGTGGAACTGCATGAATCAAATGCACTCTTTGTGACTTTGGCTACATCATGTGCTCCAGTTGCAAAGTTGAACACTGCAGAATTTGAAATTGAGAAATTCCAAGTTAATTCATATAACTTCAAGTATTCAGTTTCAGTCTAGGAAAATTGCAAAATATTTCAATTCTGTTACCAAAAACTACAATAACAAGTACGGCTTAATCTCAAGCAAGTTAGGGCCGTAGGTCAGGAGGTAGTTGAGCGTTTTCCTACTCCGTACAGGATATAAAGCTAGTCTGTTAGTGTTTTGTTTTCGTATGTTAGTGATATGTACTGTGTTCTTATTATTTTTCCGCTCCAGTATTCTACTACCTTGCATTGTTACTACAACAACAACAACAACTACCCAGTGTATTCCCACAAAGTGGAGTCTGGAGAGGGTAATACGTACCCAAACCTTACCCCAATCCGGAAGGGTAGAGAGACTGTTTCCAATTGACCATCGGCTCATACCTTGCATTGTTACTGATTACTAATATTGCTTTTTCCATTTATTTTTCCGATTCTATCTTTACGGCCTATGTTGTCGTCGTTGTTCTATTGTCTCTTTCCATCTTCAGTTTCTCTACCTATAGGGTAGGGATAAGGTCTGCATACACACTACCCTCCACATACCTCACTTGTGAGATTATACCAGATTGTTGTTGTTGTATATGACATTTAAGCCCAATTGGCATCTAATAAGAGAAAGAGGTGCGAATATGTAACAATACATACCTAAAGTATCACCAACGCTGAAGGTACGTTGTGAAGCCCAATTAGCATAAGTTGAAGGGCCACCTGAAGGAATTCCCCAACCACTACTATCTCCAACCACATGATCAACTGCTGTTATTTTTCCCGGCAACGCCATCAAAATAGCCACTAATACTAGTGTAATTTTTGCAATATTCATCCTTGTAACCATATTTGTTGTGTTTTCAGGTAGCCCCAATTGGAACTTTCTTGATAAAATAATTAAGTTTCCTCTTTTGTAGCTGATGTATATAAAAAGCTGCCAAGTTTCAGAGTTTCTGTTTGAACATTTGTTCAATACTAGGTTGTATTTATAGAACTAATTAGTATATGGAAATATCTAGGAGGTTTCAGTTGAATATCAATAAAGATTGACTTAGGCCAAAAAAAAAAAAATGGTTGTAGTGGAATTAGAAAGATTCTGGCCAGACAAATGGCATTTTTGGGAGTTGAACTGCTCCTTACTGGATGTTGGAACAGTTTCAATATTTCTGCCAAATTCCTAACTTCCTAAAACGAATATAGTACTATTTCTGGATTAAGTCTATCTGCACCAATAAATCAAAATAAAAAATAAATTTTAATGTTTGTAATAACTACAATAAATACACGGCACTTATCTTCTTTTTTTGGAGGGGCGGGGAGGTATAATTATCTGTATGTAAAATTAATTGACCCAACTAATCCAAATTTACATTGCATATGGCATGTTCAAGGGAAAGCGTTTTCTACTATAGTTTTTGTCATTCTTAAACACGTGTCTCCATATACGCTATTATCACTAAATTAAATGTTATAATTAATTAAATATGATATGATATAAACAGCGAGTGCGAGTTAATTTTACTATTTCTAAAGAAGTCTATATGCACGAATTTAATCAAGATGGAATGTTCAAGAGACAAGACACTTGTTACGATGCAAGTTGGTTGACGCGCAACTAACGACTTTGAAATTTCCAAGTCCAAGTCGTCTTTGATTTTTTCTTTTTAATTGTTAAACAATACAAAGATATCCTTTCATCCTTTGTGAAACTTCGTTAAGAAATGGATAAAAGTTAATTCTGTTATTATTAGGGGCATTTGTATTTATATCTGTTTTTTGCGTCACATTTAATTTGTGTTTGCTTTGCAAAAAAATTATAATCGTACTTAATTTTTCGCATTATTTCAGCATACGGGCTGAACTAGCAAAGACAATCGCGCAAAATTTCAGCATTCTAGTAGTTGGGCTTGAGTTTTATGTTGTAATTGGGAAACTTCAGCTCTCGAGCAGAAGTTTTTTTTACCACCTACTAATATTACATACAGTTGCTCATCTTGTATTAGCTATACAGATATAAATATTAAATTAAATAAAAACGTAAAAGGCACAAGAAAAAAACAGAGGTCAGAGAGGGATATATATATATATGTATCATATGGGGGATTGGATTAGTGGGTAAAAAGCGAGGAGAGAGCTAGAACAGTCATTCCAATTCTCGAAGGAAAAAAAAAAGCTAAAAAATAAAGTAAGAACGTGAAAGGGTAGCTTTTGCACAGTGATGTTGTTTTTATGCATATCGATCTCAATTTAGATCCTTCCTTTCTTCTGATAAGGTACTGAAATGGAGAAGAAAGGGAACTTAAGTTGTTTATAAAGTGGGTACAAGTTAAAAAAATTTTAAAAAAAAGATACATATTAAATGGGAGCGACCAAATATGGTGCCCCATGCAATTTTTACTTATTATCACTTTTAGTCCGGGCAAGAAACTGTTTATATCTGGTAATCAAAAAATTGTATAAAATTTATATAAAGTTTTTGTATATAACATATAAAATGTATAAATAAAAAAATATTTAATTTATATATATTTTTTCGACTATTATTTTTACAGTAGCTACATTGTATTGTTTTTCCTTATTTTTTATTTTCACATGCAGATGATTGCATGTCTTCCTCTCGCAGTAGAAAATTGAGTTAAGGGGTTAGATAATTAAAAAGATCTAATTCTTTAATGTCACATTGACGCAATATGTATCATTATATTGTACCATCCAGCTAAATCTCAAATTACTACTTAACCAATCAAACATGGCCTGGTGGCTTTGTGTATATCACCAAAACTTGACCTATTTTCTGTTACACCTAAATCCTAATCATGACCAAATTCACTTACACAGAAAAAACGTTGTATGATTAGAAGAAGAATAATCAAAGAGACTGAATCAAAATGGGCATCTTATCTTGTCCTTGTAAAACAACTTTTTGGTCCACAAAAGTGTACTATGAAAAGTTCCAATTCCTTGCCTCTTTTATCTTTTTTTCATTGCTGAACCGACTGGAGTCAATTTGAACACACCTCAACTTTTTTAAATATTTTTTACTTCTTATCGGATATAAGATAGCTTGGTGCATAAAACATTACGTATTCTTGTAAGGTCCGACAAGAGTCGCAACTTAAGAGGTGTGATGTAGACATCCTATCCTTATGCAGGCATTAGTGATTGTTCTTACGGCTCCAACGGTAACATATAAGTTGTATGGAGACAATTTTATCATTGACGCAAGGTTCCCCATCCTTTTCATTAGAACTTACCGCGGGTTAGTGCATAAAGCATCTCGCATTCTTGTAGGGTTGAAAAAGGCTGCTACCCAAAGGATGTGATATAGACAATCTATCCTAATACAAAAATTAGTATTCATAATCTATAGGTCATGTAGAGACAACGGTTCCCCTTCCTTCCCATCAAAACATATACCAACTAATTCTGCTGCTGACAAAGAATAGATTAAGAAAAAATCACCAAACTTTTTTGTCTCTATTAAAATTCACCATACTCACTCATAATTTCACCCATTTCATTTACACTTGCTTCATTCTGATTGGAAAATGCCGTTTTATTCACTACTCGAGAGGTGGAAACTTCAAAGGTGAACTTTCAATGTATTGGTCCACAAGGTATTTAATGGTGTAATTTTTAGAAGAATAAAATAAAAAAATCAAGGTATTCTATATTTGTTACAACTGCAGCAGATTTGATTCTCTAGATACTTTCTGAATCTAATACCATTTCCACTTTTCTTTAGAGGTTTGATCATATGATAATCCTACAATTTAGGCAAATCATCTGAGTTATAGAATGAAGAATTACCCTTACATACTGTAGGATAACTCTGATTATTAAATCAAATATCAATTCTTAGAACAATACTACTATATTATAAGTTACTATAATTGCTACGTGTCACGATCCAGATTTTCAACTCTCGAAAGTCGTGATGGTGCATACTCGGAGAAGTTAGGCAAGCCGCGTATTGTAGAATTTCTAACTCATTTATTACCCGTTTTTAACAATTTAAAATAACATGTGATCAACAATGAAACATTAACGATAAAATAAGAACAAGCGGAAGACTTAATCGGAGAAAATAACCATAGCCACTACAACTACAACAATATACATCTCTAACCGGAATCCGGTGTCACAATAGCACGGATTGTCTATGAATACTACATACAAATGTCTGAAAGAAAAATACTGTATATCTCAGAAATAGATGAAAATAGAATACAACTAAAGATAGAAGAGAACACCGGGCCTGCGGACGCCTGCAGGACTACCTTGAGATCTCTAGCTGGACTGAAGGCAGCCACCCAATGCTACTGTCCAAAAGCTGCCGCTCCGGGATTTGCACATAGTGCAGAGTATAATGTCGGCACAACCAACCCCATGTGCTGGTAACTAACTGCCTGGTCTAACCCCGGCAAAGTAGTGACGAGGCTAGGACTAAACTCCACATAAACATGTGGAATATATAATATGCAGCGGAAAATAACACGGAAATAGACAAGTAAAGACGGGATGGGGGTACATGCTGCGGTGAACATCAATACCAACAGTAATTAACAGAAATATATGAGAAAAATTAGGATCTACAGCAAAACAATAATAACATTGGGGTGTTGTGCTACTTGATCCTTATCGTTTATCAATGTTGGGGCGTGCAACCCGATCCAACTATGTCATTGTTGCGGTGTGCAACTTGATCCGTATATACAGTTCAATACAACAACAACAACAACAACTAACCCAATATAATCCCACTAGTGAAGTCTGGGGAGGGTAGAGTGTACGCAGACCTTACCCGTACCAAAGGTAAATAGACCATCAACATCCTTCCCTCCAAGAACTCCCCACATTTTGCTCTTGGGGTGACTCAAACTCACAACCTCCCGGTTGGAAGTGGGGGTTTCTTACCACCACAGCAACCCCTCTTGTCTATATACAGTTCAATACCAATTCACAAATAGAGTCCTAGCAAAGGATTAATAAAGAAACAACGCTATCCCGGCAAGAAAATCGTAGTATAAGTAATTACATCCCAGGAATACAACTAAACTCAACCAGAACTCACACTTCGAAAACTTGGGGTACGATTGACTGTCCCTTAGAGTCTGAAGAACCACTCTAAGATGATGCTCGTGCTCCTCCCAACTAGCGGAATAGATCAAAATATCGTCAATGAAGGCTATCCAGAACAAATCGAGGTAAGGCCTGAACACTCGGTTCATCAAATCCATAAAAGCTGTCGCGGCATTTGTCAACCCGAATGACATCACCAAGAACTCATAATGCCAGTACCGAGTGTGGAAAGGTGTCTTAGAGATATCGGATGCCCTAATCCTCAACTGATGGTAGCCAGATCTCAAATCAATCTTTGAAAATACCTTGGCACCCAGAAGCTGATCAAACAAATCATCGATCCTCGGTAGCAGATACTTATTCTTGATTGTAACCTTGTTCAATTGCCGGTAATCTACACACATTCACATCGATCCATCCTTTTTCTTAACAAACAACACCGGCGCACCCCAAGGCCAAACACTGGGTCTAATAAAACCATTTTCAAGCAAGTCTTGCAACTGCTACTTCAACTCTTTCAACTCATGCTGGGTCATAAGATACAGCGGGATAGAACGATACTACTATCTTATAAGTTACTATTATTTCTGTGACAAGAACAATAAACATTTGCATCTCAATTCTAAACTAGTTTAACAAATACAATACGAAAAAATTTGCAATTTATTAGGCGTTATACTCGTAAAGAGCTTAATCTAAGGTAATATAATGTATAATGTTAGAAGATAAAGTTTTGTACTCAATTTATTTTTCAAATCCTTTTCGACGATATCACCTAATACTCCAAATATTTGGGAATCCCTCGAGTTGATGTAATCAAATTCAAAACCTTTTTTATGATAATATTCCAAAACAATCGGTTTTGCGCAATGCATATCTAGTCTTATTCTTTCCAAGTTTATTTTTCAAAGTTGTATAGATTTTGCAGTTCAAAATTGACTATCGAATAGTTCTAGATCACAATTTATTATTCTTGGTTTTAGGTTGTAGTCAATCTACAAATTTATCAAGTAATTGACTTATTAATTGAGACTTTGCACGCATTCACACCTTACGTGGTCTTTCTGTATCATTAATTTTTTATGACCAAAATATAGTATAGCCATCATCCCCAGCAAAGTTTCTACAACAATAGGCACAAAGCACAATTATCTACTCATAATTGGGTTGGCTGCCCAAACAAACCTAACAATTAGACAAATTTAGTCTGATTAAGAAAAATAGAGAACTTGCCTCTAGGGCTTTAGTTCAATGGTAAGAGCAAAAACACATGATATGTATTACGCGTACGCACATAGCAAAGAAATGATGTGCGTTACGCGTATTTACTAGCTATACGCGGGGTCCAGAAAAGGGTCGGTGTACAAGAGTGTATTGTACGCAGCTTCATTTATGCAAGAGTCTGTTTCCACGGCTCATACATGTGACCAGGAGATCACGTGACAGCAACTTTACCGGTTAGTCTGATTTAAGAAGAAAAATAGAGAGCTTGCCTCTGAGAAAGTTCAAAGGTAAGAAAAGCCTAATATTTTAGTTAAGGGTAGGGGAGCAAGCTCACTATCTGACTTTACTTTTGAAACGTAAGCCAACTAGCTTTTGAAACATAGCCCACATGAAATGTTGCACTAAGTTCGTGCTATGTGCGGTGTTCGAAGAAGGACCGGTCCACAAGGATTTATTGTGCGCAACCTTACCCAGCATTTCTACAATAGGTTGTTTCCACGGCTCGTACCCGTGACCTCCTAGTCACATGGCAGCAATTTTACAGTTACACCAAAGCTCACTTCCATACGGTAGAACTACATATAACAAGAATACTAAAGCCTTGAAAGATGATATTTTGGTGAGATATAGGCAACTACAAGATCAAGACATGATAAACCAAGAATAAATTTATTTCATATATACTGATGTACATTGCTGAAAAATTCAAAAACAATCAGCAATCTCCATGATCGCGATGACTGCATTCCTAATGTTGTTGATGTAGCAGTTTCTACTAGGAAATATTCAAGATGCTAATCTGGTATTTAGTATAAGATGAGATCAAAAATGTTGTCACAACCTCGACAGCAGAATTGATACTGAAGTTGTGATTGCTGTCACTGACAAATAATAAGCTCGAGCTTTAATTTCCTGAAACATTGTATGCATGTAAAATGGGTAAGTCCATAATGATATGCGACATAAAATCTGTAGTAGACAGCAGAATAGAACACTCACGCCCGCTATATTGTTTCAACGTTACTTTTTTTCTTGATAAAGTAATAAATTTCATAAAGAGCAAAGGGCAAAAGATGCCCGCATACAAAAGTATTCCAAAAATAGGAAACATTACGAAAAGACATGGTTTTCCACGAATCCACCCAATCAGTACATGTTTCAACATTACTTGTTAACTAGGCTCGTTGAGATATGCTCAAGTATCCTTTATCAAGTCTCAAAAATCTAAAAGAGGGTGTTGTCTTAAGAAGAACTGAGATTCATCTATGCAATTGTAGCCAAAACAGTCGTGTAGTGGCATGGTTTTGATGAAGCAAATTAAGAAAAAGAGCAAAATACTTGGATCCACTCCGCATACTATACTAAGATTCATCAAAATGAAAAAAGAATGCCAACTACGTTGGTAAGCCCCACTTCATTTCGGGGTCCTATATCGTTGTTTATCATGTACTTTGTATTTTGAGGTATAGTCGGAGCCTTGTTGCCAGCATTTCCATATTACTCTTCAGTTGTATTTAGAGGCTCCGTAGACAGGTTGTGGGTAGTGTCAGGTATTGGAATTAAAATAGAAATAATGATGTTTGGAAAAGATGTATAAAACTTGTATATCTTCAAAATTATGAACGAAGTTGCCAATGGAAATGAAATGAAAATCGTTAAAGACTTGTTTATAGAATTTGATTAATGATGTATATTTCCTCTTTATTCAAAGAGGAAATTGGTTGGTATGAAGCCTGATATATGGGCACTACAATGAAAAATGAAAAAATTTCCCACTTTTGGTCTCAATCAACTCAAAACCAGGTCAAATCTAATTTACTATGAAGTGAAATCCTCATATAAGAACAGAAGGAACATGGAACATATCGAAAAACAAAGAGTATCTTTTTTTTTTCTCTGCGAGAGAGAAAGAAAGATGCCAGTTCTAGGAAATAACTATTCACCTTCACAGCTTGATAGTCAATGAGCTACAATAGCAGATTTACGAGCCCACTAGAAACTCAGCAACCACAACTAATATATTTTCTTTGAAGTTTATTCTAAGTGCTCCAACAAATTCTAGAGGTGCACACGAAAAAGAAACAACAAGTACACAAAATCAACAAACCTCATCAAAGTGAAAGCCCCAGATCAAGGAGCAAGAGCGAGAAATAAGAGGGAAGGAAGAAAAATAGATTCTTCCAAATGATTAGCACTTCAAAATAAAAGGTTGGTAAAGTTAAGTTATAATTGGTTGCATAGCCAATGCAAGAGCTTCCCTAATACATACCATGGGATTGAAGGCCCTTTCATCACCTAGATTTGTGAAAGAAATGGAGTGAAAGAAACGGAGCATCCGAACGCACAATTAAGGCAAGGTTGAGTGGACCCATTTGGATACACAACCGATGGGGGACAAGTGCATTTCTCTAAGACTCTAACAGGATTCGACAACGGAGGAATAGGAAGATGAGATGTGACAAGTCAACATGAACTTATTTCAGTTGTTTGTTAGATTAACAAACACTTATAACTTATGAGGACATTTACTAACAAAATAAAGCAGCAGATCCATCATACTTCTACTTCCGCTACAAATCTATTAACCCATCTCTTTAGGAAGTACATGGATGCATATTATTCAACAAGGTCACCCCAGCCTAACTTCTTCATGTCAGCTTATCATCACTTCTACAATGGCTCCGAAGGACAAAATAAAAACTAGTAAAACTTTTTGGAAGTCCCGATTAAAAATCACCATGCCTAATTTCCTTAGACTCGAGTGTTATTCTCAAAACATATAAAAGTTATTTGTTTTCAAGCGGTTGATCCACTCAATAAGTATTAACCACTATTTCCAAATGTTCTCTAACACCTTTTCTAGTCTCTCCTTACCTTTCTCCATTTTTCCAACTCAAGCACCAGCAGTTTTCTTGAAGACGTCTAGAACAGTACCCTGTCCATGTAAAAAATTGGCATGATACATCACTGATTAGTACCAGATCTGAATAGAGAAACTTTAAACCAAAAGCTTCAGCGTGATGAATTTTACAAACTTATTGTCTTCCACTCTGTTTTCCTTTTCTTTATTTCCTCTGTTCATTCCTCTCTATAAACTTTCTAAGTAATAGAACCGTAAGTTTTTAAAATACCTACTTACAGAAACACAATCCCAGCCTTCTGCACAAGCCAAAGGATCTAACCCCCCCACCCCCACCCCCCACCCCCACCCCCACCCTCTTCTCCAACCATTGTACATACTCTCAATCTCTTTCCTGTTGTTCTTTACTACGAGAAAAGGGGGCTTAAAGTGGTAAGAAAAAAAATATCCAATTCTATAAGCATGTCCTAATGCATTGAAATAAAAGGACTCATTTTCCCTTTTTTAAAGAAGGTGAAACATGTAACCCAAGAATGAATGGGGATTCCTCATGTTGTTTCGCTCCAAAACATATGGGAGGTATCTCTCATGATTACTTTCACACTCCCCTTTTAGGTTCATCTTATATATTCATTATTAAAGATCACCGCTTAAGAAGCCAGGAATGAGAAAAAGATTGAAATATCTGCTAATATACATTTCTGAATGAATGTAACCCTTTTCCACAAAAGTCTGAATCAAGTGGACCTTCATATAATATGCATTAGTAAATATTAATCCCTTTTTAATGAATCTGGTAGTCATAGGATTGATTGAATCACTTTCCCACAGAGGTATATATCGGTGCACTAAGACGAAACCCATGAAATCCCAAAAACACTGACATTCTTAGTCTTCCTTTACCTTTTGGCAAAGGAGCAGTATAAAGTGTAAAAAATAAACTTCATCTACACTTCTGATTTTAGCAAGCATGCAACTCAACTCAATACATGAGGTTTCCAGCATATTTACGGCCTGCTACACATTGAACCCCTATACGTTTCTATGTAGGAATATGAGGTTCAATTTCTTGTATAAGGGACCAATCAATGTGTATTCTTTTCATTTCCTTATAAAGTCATTTAAGATAACATTTTTTCCTAAGCTATGAGCGGCAGCGCTACGTAGATGATCCAGAACTATATGGAAACACTATGCTCACAACTATTCACTCTTTATCCAGAATATGAAGGATGGCCAAATCACAGAGCATTGATTCAAAAAGTGAAAAAGATCCTCATACCTTCGAAGAGAAAAGCGAAGATGCAGCTGATATATCTTGCAGCCCAGAGAACCCAATGTCATAAGAAATACTTCCATCAGCTTTGAAGAGTCCGAAGTTCTTCTCTGATGATTGACCCGGCTTTGAATTCTCATTGAAAAGTGCAAAAATATACGCCTTCAACATTTTTTTCGGCCTCATTGGAGTTCCTTTCCTCTTGGCAAGCCTTTTTCGCAGATTATAATTATAAGTACTAGCATTACCTGGCGTAGCAGCAGGTTCATTCTCATCCCCATTAGACGCCCAGCCTGTTTCAGTAACTATGACTTCCATTTTTCTGAAACCAGCATTCTCTAGAGCTGCATATGCTGCATCAATCTGAGCATCGAGCAGGTTATCATAATGAAGAAGAGTTCTATTGTCAACAATTCCCCTATTCGGCTCAAAAAGAGCATAATTTATGTCTATTTTGTCTGAATTGTACGTGTAAGCCAAAAAGGGGTAGGCATTTAAACAGAACGGAGATCCAATATCTGAGAATAACTGTAAAAGTGGCTTCATCAACTGAGCAACACCATCTTTAAATATACACGCGGAGGGAGGGAATGAATTAACAAAGACGGCCTGTGAGTGTGCAGTCGATATCTGAACAACGTCACTTATCCCGAGCTTTCGTGTTGCGTTATATACATTCTTTACAGCATTCAGAAGAGCTATCTCTAGTTCGTTGTCACTGCCCCCCAAAACCTCATTTCCCACAGCAATGCCGACAATACGGGTATCGGGAAGGAATGCCTTCACATTATCTTTTACCCAAGTCAGGGCATGATCTGCATTAGCACTCATTTCTTTTACAAATTCGTTCGGAAGTCCAACCACCAACTCAAGCCCTGTCCCTTTAAAAGCATTAAGGACACTGGGATCTGCATCATATATTCTAACATTCTTAATTTTTGCTGCTCGAAGGAGTTTAACCACTTTATCAGGTGAAGGGATGTTATCTGCGATTCTCCCATAGTTAATTCCATATGTTCCAGTGAATGCTCTAGCAGTCAGTTGAGCTGAAAACAGAAGGTGAAGAAAATGGAGTAAGTACATTCCACATGTAACATTACCGACTCAAAGTGTGAAAGAATGCAGATATAAACCGACGGGCTAAAACTATCTCTGTTAACCAGCCTATCAAGCCACATGAATCAACTTAATGTTACAAGCGATCCATATAACTAAAATTAACATAGACTTGCAGGAAAATTCTTCAGTCAAATCTTAATTTTTTGGAAAATATATGGTAACAAAACTGTAACATTTGCAAACAAAGCATCACAATAAATACATCAAACAACATTGTCACTATTCATCAGTTATACAGCTAAATAACCTTATAGGGATACTATAGAAATATAAAACTAAGGCTGTTATACCAATCAGCGGCAGAGCCACCCTTTGTCCAAGGGGCGTATTACACTGTGCAGATAACAACTACAATAACAACAACAATCATAGACTAAACAAAATTTATGTATACTATATGTTGAATTTCCGTGACTTATTTATATTTTGACTCCTCTTAGTAAAAATCATAGTTCCTCCACTGATTTCAAATCCATTCACATAAGCAAGAAAGGCTGCTACCAAATTCCACTGTAGAAAGATGAAACAGCAAATAGTTGACTCCACACACACCAAATTACAATATCCAATTTTTATTATTTACTGTTTATTTTTAGTTATCAGTAAATTTTACGATCATACATGAACAAGTAACAATAAAGCACATAAGCATATTGATCAAAAAGGAATATCAACAAAGAAAAAGAATCTAAGATTCAAAAGAGAAAAAAGAACACCCAAATAAACCAAACAAAAAAAGACAATGATCCATAATCCAATATTACCTAAATTAGCCAAAAATTCAAAAAAAAAAAAAAAAAATTCAACAAACCCAATAAAATTACAGTCTCCTACACAACCAAACAAAGCACAATTTTTATTATTAAAAAGGCACAAAATTGTACCATTGGGAATGAAGATCATCAATAACATAAAAAGGAATCTGAGAAGAATCAAGCGAATCTTCATCATCACTACACAGCCTAAAAACGACGCCGTTCCCTTTGCCTTTGCAAATTCAAGAAACAGAAAAGCTCAGTCTTTTAGCTTCTTCAGCCATTGCCCAAAACACCCTTTTTAGCTGCTTATCACTTTTAACAAAACCCCACCAATCAAAAATACGCTAAATTTCAATTCTTGATTTTTCTATAACGCTAAAAAATTTAGTGAATGACAAGGGTGGTGACACACGGTGGTTGACGGCGGCGGAGGACGAGGTTTATGGGTGGGGTTTTGGCGGTTGTTTTGTTTTGGGTGGGTGGGTAGTGAGAGGGGTTTTGGTAGTGAAACTATTTTCAGACAAAGTCCTACACAGTCTTCTTCTTATGTAGAGAGAATACGAGGTGTTTTGATACATGTTTGGGTTATTGATTTGATTTGAATTTTTATTTAAATTACTTGGAAACAGTGTCAAAAATATTCTCACTGTCAAACGGGGACTTACTGTTGCTGCATCCAAGTTTTCTCCACGCGCCTTATGGCCTATGTACTGCACGAAAAGTGCGATTATTCTTCTTTTTTGTATTGTATATTTTGTTTTTTTCCTCTCCTAATTATCGGGAAGCGAGCTTAGATGATTAGGGCACGGGAAGAGGAATAGCTCATATTGTCCAGTAAGGAAGTGTGAGTGATTGGCTTTGGTAGGTACGAGAAGAGGTAGATAGAGGCCAAAGAAAGTATGGAGGAGAGGTGATCATGCAACACATGATGCAGTTTCAGCTTAACAAAGACATTGCCCCTCATAAAAGGGTGTGAAAGTCGAAAATTAGGGTAAAATATTAGTAGGTAGCCGAGCGTATTTTTATTTGGCACCGGGAGTATTAGGATTAGTTTGGTGGTGTTCTTGTTATTAGCGTTAGTTTGGTGGTATTTTTATTTGGCACCGGGAGTATTAGGGTTAGTTTGGTGGTGTTCTTGTTCTTAGATTGCTAGTATTACTATTGTTTTCCTACTATCTTCCGCTTCAGTTTCCTAGTATCTTGATAGTGCTATTGTTTGCTGCTATTGAGAATAGTTGATGTAATACCATTATATTTATAAATGTGTAGTTGTAGCTGAGTTAGTTAACTATGCAACTGGGTTAGTTAACTGAGTAGTTAAGTTGAAGTTAGTGAAGTTTTTTAGTTAATTTTCATAGTTAGCAAACACATTATTTTTCGTCTTATCTTACACGTATATATAATATGCCTTGGACATGAGATAATATAGTTTTAGTCTTCATTTTCCAAATTATCTCATTTCCAGAATGTTCTGTGAAAACTCATCCTAGCTGACATCTAATTTCGACATGGTATCAAAATGGAGCTCTTAATATCCGATCTGACTTCGATTTGCATCTCAATTAATATGCCCTGGACATGAGATAATATAGTTTTAGTCTTCATTTTCCAAATTCTCTCATTTCCAGAATGTTCTGTGAAAACTCATCCTAGCTAACCTCCAATTTTGACATGGTATCAGAGCAGAGCTCTTCATATCCGATCTGACTTCGATTTGCCTCTCAATTTTTCATTCCTCTTCTTCACGTCTTTAAATCGATTTGTAATCGCATATCCAAATTTGTTTTCATTTCCTCTTTCGTTGATTCACGAGATCTCAATCAATTTCACACGTCTAATATCCCCCGCATCATCTCATGGCCGGAGACAAAGAAACACAAGATGCCGCTGCAGTGTTGGATTCAACTAATCCACTATACATGCATATATCGAAAAGTGCTAGAACAATTTTGGTACCAGTAGCATTTGACGGCACCGGATACAGATCCTGGAGGAGAGGTGTTCTTAGAGCCCTCTCTATGAAGAACAAGGTCAGATTTATTACCGAAAAGTGTAAGAAACCTAATGCCAGAAATGCGAGCTATGATCAATGGGTGAGGCGCGTTGACATGGTGATGTCGTGGATAATAAACTCGCTCTTAAAGGACTTGGCTGATGGCTTACAATATGTGAGTGATGCAAAGGAACTATGGTAGGAGCTCAAAGACAGGTATGATCAGAAAAATGGAGCGAAACTCTATTAGTTGCAAAAGGAAATTAATGACCTAAATCAAGGAATCCTAGACATAATTGGATATTACACCAAAATGAAAAGCTATGGGAGGAGCTTAACACCTTGAATGCACATGCCCAGTGTGGATGCCAGTGCACATCTGTGCCAAGGCAAATATGTATAAAGCAGAACAAGGTCGAGGGTTAATTCAATTTCTAATGGGGCTCAATGAAGTTTACACAGTCGTCAGGGGAAGTATCCTAATGATGAACCTTTTGCCTAGTATTGCACATGCATTTTCTATTCTTATCCAAGAGGAAAATCAGAGAGAAATTAGGTCAAATAATTGCCTAGTCATGGAGTCCACTTCTTTGAATGTCAATGGGCCAGGAAATAACAAATTTATGACCAATTATAACCCACAGGGCAACACTGCAGGACATAACTCTTATAGACCTGCATTTCTTCCAAATAGGTCCAAGTTGTTCTGTGATTACTGTAAGAAACAGGCACATACCAAAGAAAAATGCTATAAATTGCATGGATTTTCACAATACTTCAAAGTTACAAGGGGAAGAAATGCTGGATCTGTTAAAAATGTACATGGTCGGTGTGAGAAAATACAAGTATATAACAATGAAGATGCTGAGAGCAGGAATCAAAATCAGAACCTTCAGAACTTGACAAGAGAATAATATAAGCAGTTGCTAAATTTGCTGGAAAACTTCAAGGTCAATAGCACAATAGAGGATCCAAACATGATCACGAGTGGAGCTGTTAACTTTGCAGGTATTCTAGCTTGTTGTACTTATAAAGAGATTGCTGAAACAACTGTGTGTAAATGTTCAAGTTCAATTGTTGATTTGTGGATACTAGATAGTGGAGCTATAAACCACATGACATATCGAAAATCTTTCCTCACTAACATTAGGACCTTAGCTTATCCCTTCCTTATTACTTTATCCAATGGATATAAGGTGAAAGTGACAGAAATTGATGCTGCTTTGGTCAGTCCTAAGTTGACTTTAGTTAGAGTCTTATATGTACCTAGTTTCAAAACAATCTTATCTTAATTCATTCTTTAACAATGCATCTTGATTGCATGGTTAATTTTAATAAGTACCTTTGTTTGATGCAGGCCCCTTTAATGGCGAGACTCTGGAGATTGGTAAGGCAAAAAGTGGTTTGTACTTCCTTTTCTCAAAATGTCACAACTGTTCAAACTTGAGTCCATCTATTGTTTCTAGTCAGTCTCATTCTTGTATTTCCATTCCTGACAAGAATGCTAGTAGTAAGTAGGATCACATTCAACTATCACATTCATTATCAACTGTAAATAATGTCTATTCATGCAATAAAATTGATCCATTTAGTTTAATTTCTTCTTCTGTTTGTTCTGAATCCTCTGGAAGCAATGTTCATTATTTTTGGCACAATAGGTTAGGACATGTACCTTTTGTAAAAATGAGAAAAATACCTACTCTACCAATCAGGTTTGCCCCCAAACAACCCTTTATTTACTCAATTTGTCCAATGGCCAGACATACTAGATTGCCATTCCTTTAAAGAACCACCTCATCCACTAAGATATTTGAATTGCTACAAC
This sequence comes from Nicotiana noctiflora, assembly GCA_032618575.1. Classification (NCBI taxonomy): domain Eukaryota; kingdom Viridiplantae; phylum Streptophyta; class Magnoliopsida; order Solanales; family Solanaceae; genus Nicotiana; species Nicotiana noctiflora. The sequence goes on from JASVEL010009383.1 coordinate 176,367, forward strand.
TGGACTTGTGGGGACCCTATCACACACCAATACATAATAATTAAAAATACTTTCTTACCATGGTTGATGACTTCAGTAGATCAACATGGACTCACCTCCTAAGCTGCAAAAGCAATACCTTCTATGCCATTAAAGGCTTTCTATCCTTGATTGAAAATCAGTTTGACACCTCTGTTAAGATCATTAGATATGGTAATTGTCTAGAATTTGTCAACAATGAAAATATGACCTTCTTTTAGGAAAAAGGGAATCATTCATCAGAAAATTTGTCCATGCACACCACAACAAAATGGTGTGGTGGAAAGAAAGCACAAATACTTACTTGAGACAGTAAGAGCCCTTCTTTACCAGTCCAAACTACCCATTAGATACTAGGGAGAATGCATCCTAACATCCATCTTCAAAGTAAATAGACTTCCATCCAATGTCCTCAACAATAAAAGCCCTTATGAACTCCTATATAATAAGAAGCTCAAATACTCACAACTCAAGAGATTTGGGTGTTTATGCTACCCCTATTCATAGAAAACCCACAGAGATAAGTTTGAGCCAAGAGTCACTCCTCATATATTTGTAGGTTATCCATTTGATACAAATGGTCATAAGGTCCTAGACTTAGCCACAAAAAAACACACATATCCAGAGATGTAGTATTTTATGAGAGCATTTTTCCCTTTGCAATTTCTCCCTGAGCATTCTAGTTTTCCTTCAGTGTTACATCTATTAGATTCTAGTTCACCCAACTGCCATTCTACTTCTAGGGACCTAAATGTTTATGGGCTGCATGATAAGGATGTACCAATTTCTGTAAGTGATGGACCTGCAGTTGATACTACTATCACTCATCCACTTAGTTCACCATTGGTCTCACCTAGTTCAGCAATACCCAACCAGTCCAACAGTCCTACTCTCCAACAACAATCTATACAGACACAAATTACCAATCCTCAAATCACCGAGGCTAACAACCTCCAAATGAATCCTCCAAATATACCAGCCCTCCAATCACTAAACCTAACAACCTCCAAATGAACCCTCTAAATCCTAGAAGGTCAGGCAGAACACATACTACCCCTGCACACCTCAAGGACTATGTGTATTCCTTACCAACACTACAACACCAAAACACAGAACATGATCTTATACCAGTACTACATCCTTTAATGCTATCTGTAATAACAATTGCCATGTTTCATTTAATGTTTTACAACTTGAAAGTCAGCAATTAATTAGAAACATTTCACATGATTGTGAGCCAACCTCTTATGAGAAAGCATCTATGAATCCTGCTTGGAAAATGGCAATGACACATGAATTTGAAGCACTATATGCTAACCATACTTGGGATCTAGTTGAGTTACCTACAGGAAAGAAGACTATAGGCTGCAAATGGGTATACAAGATCAAACATAAGGTATATGAGAGTGTGGAAAGGGTCAAACCAAGGCTGGTAGTGAAGGGTTACACACAAGAAACAGGGATTAACTACACAGAAACCTTCTCACCAGTGGTAAAATGACCAATGTTAGAACACTAATCAGCATTGCAGTAAAAAGAGGTTGGAATCTCTATCAATTAGATATTAACAATCCATTTCCTCATGAAAAGGTGTATATAGAGGTTCTACAATGCTTAATGGTACCTACTGGGAATCTAGCATGCAGACTTAGGAAGTCATTATATGGCCTAAAATAAGCTAGCAGACAGTGGTATGACAAACTGACAAAATCCCTACATTCCAGGGGTTTCAATCACTCAGACGATGATCACTCATTGTTCTACAAGAACCTGGGAGATTCAGTAATTTTTGTATTTGTTTATGTGGATAATGTAATTTTGACTAGTACCAATCTGGAGGAAAACAAAGAACTGAAGACCTTTCTCCACAATCAATTCAAGATAAAAGACCTTGGGAAATTGCACTACTTCTTGGGATTAGAAATGTTGTACAAGGATGATGGAGTACTAATTTGTCAGAGGAAGTTCACCATGGATCTGCTGAAAGAGTATGACTGCTTAACATACTCTCCTGTCAGTTCCCATCTTGATTCTACTGTCAAATTGAGCAAAGATGAAGGAACTCCCTTGCCTGATCCAGGATACTACAAAACATTAGTTGGGAAGTTGAATTTCTTGACAAACACAAGACTAGACATAGCCTATAGTGTCCAGCATCTCAGGCAATTCATGCAAGTACCAAGGCCTCATCTCAAAATAGTTGTTCATGTGCTTAGATACTTGAAGAAAGACCATTCCGTCAGTTGCAAATATTGTTCAGGAGTTTCGGGGCATGACATAGAGAAATATAAGCACTTGATGACTGTTATTCAAGAGCTCATTGACACAAGGAGAATTGAAGTTCAGGATCCCGAAACTCCTAATATGACACCGAATCCCCTACCGGCTCATCATGAGGCTCACATGATTGAGTTGGTACAATGTGGAGAGTGCAAAAAGCCAACCCAAACTGTAATGATGATCAAAGCACGTGAAAGCAAAGTAGCGAAAAATTAATTGGAGGGAAAGTTATGGTTGCAGCAGAACAAGTGGTTAATGAGCCAGTGTTGATAACAAAACCAGAGCCAGTGAAAATGATAGTACCAGGGCCAATTGTTAAGCCCGTGTTGGTTGTGAAAGGTGTAGAAGCAGAAACGGTCATCAATAAATTGGTAACTCGGTTGCCCGTTGTAGATGCAAAAGTTGTCCCATGAAACTACAATAAAGTGACTGTCATGTATCGAGGGAAAGAGGTCAGAGATGAAATTTGTGAAACTCATGGTTTTACAAGATCGGGGAGGTGTTTTCCCTTGAGGAACTAAGAAAAGCTAAAATAGTTAGGGAACAATCCAGCACCAGTAAAGAAAGCTGTCACCGAGGAAGAGGCTGAGGAATTTCTAAGAAAAATGAAGTAACAGGATTACTCAATAGTGGAACAACTCAGGAAAACACCGGCGCATATCTCTTTATTATATATATTAATTCACTCAGATGAACATCGCCAGGCGCTAATGAAGATCTTGAATGAAGCACATGTGCCCGAAAAAGTTACTGTGAACCATCTTAAAAAGATTGCAAACAAAATTTTCGTGGTGAATATGGTGACATTCTCTGATGACAAATTGCCCGATTAGGGAACTGAACAGAACAGAGCCTTGTACCTTACTGTGAAATGCAAAGATTCTGTAGTGACCCGGGTGCTAATTGATAATGGGTCAAGTGCCAATATTTGCCCTCTGTCTACTTTGGAGAAGCTGAAGGTTAATAATAAAATAATTCACAAAAACAACATATGTGTACGTGGATTCGACGGGGGAGGGAAGAATACTGTTGGAGATATTGTGCTAGAACTTACAATTAGGCCTGTGGAGTACATGATGGAGTTCCATGCGTTGGATGTTGATGTATCCTATAATCTTTTGCTAGGCCAACCATGGATCCACGCTGCAAAAGCTATGCCATCTTCACTACACCAGACGGTTAAGTTTGAATACGATCGTCAAGAGATCATGGTCCACGAGAAGGACAATTCATGCAATATTATTACTACCTTTGAGGAAGTCTAAGATGATAAGGGCCCATGGGTGTACCAAGTGGTGGATACTGTACCTGTCGCTAAAGTCCCAGAGGGTGAGCATGTTCCTGTACGAAAGGTGGCTACCGCATCTGTTATTGTTGCCACAGAAATGATGAGAAATGGATTACTACCCGGAAAGGGGTTGGGAGCTTCATTACAAGGCATTATACAACCAGTGTCCCTTCGTGGTAACATTGATACTTTTGGGCTGGGCTTTAAACCTACCACTGCTGATATAAGGAGAGCCCGGAAGTTGAAGAAGAAAGTGTGGACCCTCCCTAATCCTATCCCTTACCTCTCTCGTTCTTTCGTCCGGTCTGGTACTAAGAGGTGCCCCACAATAGTGATGCGTAGCTCAGCAGAGATAAGGTCTGACATGGAATTCATTTAAAGATTTGAAAAAAATTTCGAAGAAGTAAATGTTGCAGAAGCAAATGAGGGTCCAAGCAGAATTGATGTTCAATTCATGGGATCTCAGGCCAATCTGAATAAATGAGAAGCTACTCCTCTTCCAACTAGGAGGGAGTCGCGGTAGTTAGTTTTTGATTTGATTTTCTGAGTACTAAATCTATTTTATTTCAAGGTTGTAATTCAAATTTCTATGTTCCGTCCGATTGGATGAGTTAAAATTATTATTTTACAAATTTTAATGAAATCCAACTGTCAAATGATCCTAGATATAATGTAATTGCTTATTGTGACTCAGATTGGGATGCTCGCCCTGATTCAAGAAAATCTGTGAGTTGGTACATTCTGCTGCTTGGAGACAGTCATATAAGTTGAAATCAAAGAAACAAACTATTGTCTCAATGTCCTCTGCTAATGCAGAGTATAGGTCGATTAGAAAAGTTGTGGGGGAATTAGTGTGGATAAAAAGATTACTGAAAAAATTGACAGTCATATGTGCAGGCCCTATAACTATATTTTGTGACAGTCAAGCTATTGTTCATATTACAAGAAACCCTATGTTTCACTAGATGACAAAACATATAGAGGTAGATTGTCATTTTGTCAGGGATAATATACAAGAAAAGCTGATTGAACTGCAACATGTTTCCACCTCTACACAATTGGCTGACATCCTCACAAAGGCCCTTACAGGAGTGAAGCACTCTGATCTTCTCGGCAAGTTGGCAGTGACTTCCTCACCTCCAACTTTGGGAGGGGGGGAAGGGTTGAGGATAGTTGATGTAATACTATTATATTTATAAATGTGTAGTTGTAGCTGAGTTAGTTAACTAGGCAGTTGGGTTAGCTAACTGAGTGGTTAAGTTGAAGTTAGTGGAGTCTTTGAGTTAGTTTTCATAGTTAGCAAACACATTATTTTTCTTCTTCTCTTACATGTGTATATAATATGCCTTGGACATGAGATAATATAGTTTTAGTCTTCATTTTCCAAATTCTCTCATTTTTAGAATGTTCTGTGACTCATCCTAGCTCATCAATGGAGGTCCATGAATAACTGACCTCCAATTTCGACAGCTGCTATTGCTTCCTTCCAACTATTTTTCTGGCTCTTAGATTATTGTTGTTATCTTTCTAGCAGTGCTATTGATATTGCTTGTTTCTGTAGTTTCTTTACATTTTTCTTTAGCCGAGGGTCTATCAGAAATAATCTTTCTATCTTCCCGAGGTATGGTTAAGATATGCGTACACACTATCCCTACAGACCTCACATGTGGGATTCTACTGAGTTTGTCTTTGTTGATGTTGTTATTTAATTATATATTATTTGAAACAACTGACCCGATTAAGTTTAAATTCGTGTCGTCTAACGTCCATTAAAAGGAAAAACATTCCCTATCATAAATTCTATTACTCGATCCTAGGAAGATTAACTTCCTTTTCACTTTGATGAAGGAGTTATTTTATTTTAAAAAAGGGATATGTTTTTATCTTTTTTCTAACTCGAATCATTTCCTTTCCCAAATAACCAAGTTGGCTGAAATGTACTTCCTAGATATGAAGGTTTCATTAAATATAAAAAGAATATGGTGAATTTATGTTATATAGTATATGTCTCTCTCGTTTTAATAAACGTTTGATTTTAATCAGACTTGATGTACTTTTCATAAATCGAGCTCAAATTCTAATATTTTATTTCATGTATGAGTACAAGGCAAGACAAAATAAATTTTCATAGTGAAAAAAGTTGTGATGAAATTATAGAGCTGAACATTTTAACAAGTAATTATCTCATGATTCAAAATTTTATGTCTAATTTATCAAGATTTATAAATCATGGCTTGGGCTAATGTTTTTGCTGAGTCATCAAATACAAAAAGCTCATAAATTAAGAATTATTTGAGGATATTGTGTGATAGAAAAATCTAACTTAAAGCTACTATTTAGAACCTATTTCTAGGATATTTCCATAAGGTACTTTCAAACAAAACTCTACACAATAATGAAATTATAAACAATGATTAAATTGAAGGTCGGGGAAGCGCGTGGGCCCATTGATGAGTTAGTGCAAATGCCTTTTACCAATGAAATCTTTATTTCACGTTCTCATTAACACTTGGGTTTTACAATTTCCTTTTATATCTTTTAATTAGAAAGAAATTAGTTATCTTAATATTATTTTTTATTTGTTGTTTAATATTTTTTGTTTTAATTTGGTAGAATAGCCTAAATGATACTTATACTCGTATCACTTTGTCATATTGATTTTCAAATTTAGCATTTTACCAATTGAATACTCACACTCGTTCAATTCGTTATTAATAAACAGTTACGACAGGTGACGGTTGTGCGTGTAATAACATCTCCTACATGTAAGATGCCACGTCATTACTAATGCCGCATAGGAAAATAAACTATTGACTTTGTCTTGTTTTTTTCTTACTCCACCATCTCTTCCCCTTACCACCAACAACTCTACAGCCATCGCCGGAAATTAATCAGGTCACCGAAGAATGCCATTAAAAATATTGTAGTGTTCATTCAATTCTAAGAGTTGTGTAGTGTTATAATGAACTGCTGGTAACATATACGCACAAAAAAAAAAAGGAAAAAAATATGTTTACAATTGTTAGTCTCTTCGGGGGAGGGGTGTGGGTTGGGAGGGGGCAGGGGACGGGAAAGGGAAGAAAAAGAAATTGGAGATAAGTTTTGGGGAAGAATGGAAGGGGGTGCAGGTGGGGAGGGGAAGGACGGGGTGAGGGGAGAACACGAAGGGGAAGAAAGAGAAAAGGAAATGGAGGTGGGAGTGGGGCTTAGGAAGAAGAAAGAAAAAATAACAAGATATTTTATATTTTCTTATATTCTTTTTATCCCCTTGTTTTTACTTTTCTTTTTATTTCTTTCTTCTTATTTAATTATTTTTAGTATAAATTTTTATGTTACTCTCGTCATGCGTGTGAAATTCACGAATTTTGTCCCATTCAATTTGTCACATAGGCTTGATCAACGGTCAGAGAGGTATCAAGTAATGCGTTTTGAAAATTATGAGTGTCTAGATGAAACTTAGTAGAGTATCGGGATCGGAGTGATAAAAGGACAAATAGAAGTGCTATTTAGGCTATTCTGTCTTTTAATTTATGTTAACATGTTTGACTGGGTACAGAGTTTAAGAAAAAATAAGAATTTTAGAATTTGTGGTCCTAAACAAGTCAGAAAGGGGTTCAGAGTATTTGTGTGGTTATAAAAATTTCTAATTAAGGATACAATTGGAAGTTTAAACTAAATTGTTTCCAAATTTTGAAACGGGTCATTCTTTTTGGAATTAACCAAAAAGAAAATAAGTTCACATAAACTGGAACTGAGGGAGTATGTTGTATTTATTATGGGATAGTCAATTTTACTATTTTATTCTGGAATAACTTATCCTAGGATCGGGGGTACTTTTGTGTTATCGGCCTTTACTAAAAATGTATTTCCTGCTGTAAAGTCGGCTTGTTCGTTCCATATTCTGGCAGATATAAGTTATCTCGCTACTTTTAAATTCTAAGATAACATATTTCATAATTAGTAACAAAATAAGGAATAAGACATCAGTAAATTTTTATTCCAAGATTATTTTTTCTTGTCCAACATACCAAACGACCCCTAAGAGATGCGATGAGATGGTAGATTCGTCCACATTTATAATTAGAGACCTTAAGTTCAAATGTTAACAAAGAAGAATTTTTTTGACAAAATAATAGCTTAATTTCTTTTAACAAGACTATACAAACGAGATTAGTTGATAAAGTAAATCTCAAATATCTGTTGGTAAAAAAAGGAGAAATGGTCGTCAGATTCAAATCAAAATGAGTGTGTTTTCTTCTAGTATTGGTCTTCTGAAGTCCGTGTCATTTGAACCTTATTAGGACTTGGATCTACATAGATTCACGTCATTTTACGTACTATTTAAATCCTTTTGACACAGATCTTTCTCTTTTTTTTTTTTTCTTTTTTTTTCTTTTCGCAATTTTACTTTATCACGCATAGGTCAATTTTTTCAATAATTTTGGTGATTATTATATTGAAAATTCAGGTTTATGATAAAACTTTTGGGTTGAATTAAACTCATACCGAAGCTATTTGATCCGCTCCTGCCAAAGGTGTTAATTGAGCGGTAAGTACTTTTTTCTTCGTGTTCGAGCTTTGGAAGTTCATTTTGCTAGGGAGCACTTTACTTTCTAATGTGTGTCTCTCCGACGCTAATTTAAATTTAATCGGCCACAATGCAAATAGCGAACATCGGATGAAAACCCAATAAAAAATGAAGCTAGCTTTTCTTTACCTCATTCAAAAGTTACAATTAAATTTAGTTTCTGAGTTTATAAGATCCAATCATTAGTTCCAAGTTTGTAAAGTCTTCAAATTTTATATTCAAGAATGAAATAAGCTTGATAATTTGAATGAAGATAGAATAAAGACAATTATTTAGTGTACTGTGTACATATATGAATGTTATTTTCTGGTAGCATGCTTTAATCAATATGCTTTTGTAAGCATTAATTAATAATAATATTCTCTTTTGGTGTGTGGGCTGGAGTTTGGAACAATTTCCATGCATTCCTTAGCTGACGATATTTTTTTATTAAATTTAAATAATCTATTTCTGTACCTAACACTTTTGTCTCCAGATGTTGCATTCTAAAGATTAACTTTTCAAATTAAAAAGAAAAAAAGAAATCTTATTTGTTTTTTTTAAATAATCATGGAAACTTTTCAAAACATTACTTAGCTCAACAAACATCCAGAACACGACACTTCACTTTATCTAAAGTGATTAATTAAAAAAAAGCATTTAAAACAATAGAAAAAGAAAAAGTTCAGTCTTAGCAATCAAAAAGTGAGAGTTCTCATTGAATCTTTAACCTTTTCCTTTGCAATAAGTTTAATGATCCAATGCTGCTATGCATCTAAAAGTTTAGCTGAATGTTTAGAAGAATATTCATATAAATATTTACTTGCAATAAGCCAAAAGTAAATTTTTTTTAAGCTCTTTTTAATTTTTCTCAGTGTTTGATTAAATTAAAATATACTTAAATAAATTAAAAATTGCTTAAAATAAGCCAAAAGTAATAAGCCGGGCAATCCCAACTTATTGATTTTTGGCTTACTACTTTTTTTTAAGCCAATCCAAATATGGGTTCTAACAATTGAGTAAGTGGTTCCTTACCTTGCACTTAGGTAAATTTGCATTTCCTGCACTATCCACTTAGTTCACTTAAAACTTCTTCTTGAGCAGTATTTTAAACACGGGAGCGTAAGATGAGGCATTTTATTTAATATGTGGCAAGACATAAGCTCCGATATATGGGGTATAAGCCACATGAATTTTTAATTATTTTTAAATTTATTAATGAATAAAATAGCATAATAAACACAAAAAATATATAAAGCACATTAAAAGTTAAAAAAATTAAAATAAATCATAAAAAATCAAATATATAGCTTTTTTATAATTATAAAAAATACAATAGTGTTAAAGTTATTATGTCATAAAAATCAGCTATAACGTAATTCAAAATATTATTTCTTATGAATAAATATAAAATTATTTGCAAATATCAAAATAATCAAAATTTAATAATATTGAGAGATAAAAGGTTAATAATCAATAAGCTTTATCAGTACTGTAATTTAAGATATTATTTCTTATGAATAAATATAAAACTATGAAATAGCAAAATAATCAAAGCTTGATAATATTGAGAGACATAGAAGTAAGACAGGAAAACTTATAGTAAGCAAAGATGTAAATCTTGACTATCTATTTTTAGAAGAAATATTTAAATAATATATTCGATATTCACAAATACTAAATATGCAATTCTATGACTCATTAGTATGAGTTACTCTCAATCTTCACATTTCTGTAGATAAATAGAATATTAATTATTCATTTATTAAAGAATATTGAGTGGACAATGCTAATTAGGAATTTGACTCATAAATTAGGTTAGGAAGTACTGCTAGGCGAGCCTCGAGCATTGATCATTAGGCGTGTCCGAGGGCTCAGTTGGGCCTTTAGTACGTAAGTCTCGTAGAACTAATTAAGCCCTGCACATTAGCGCGGGGCGAGCCCCGAAACGAGTCCCAAGAAAGCCTTTTAAAACACTGCTCTTGAGTACTTATAGCTTAAGCTACGGAACCGAAATAATGTTAAAAAAAACAAAAAATACCAAAATAAACCAAAAAAAAAAAAAACACAATTACACATTTCGCAGTATAAAACTGCGAAATGCACTAACGGGCGTTAGTGCATTTCGCAGTTTTATATTCGTTAGTGCATTTCGCAGTTTTATACTGCGAAATGCATTTTTTTTTTGGTAATTCGCAGTATAATACTGCGAATTACTGTTCATTTTTTTTTTAAATTTCGCATTATTATTGCATGTTATGAAAAAAAATTTAGCAAATTTTATCGTTTTCACAATTAACAAATTATATTTTTGTTGTGTTATTGGTTGCTAATGTTTGAGTTTATTTTCATTTGCAAAATCTTGTACTTTTATCATAACTAGTCTTTGTATACGCGCGTTGCGCGTGTACTCTATATTTTTTAATTTATTCTAAAAAGACAAAATTATGGTTGATTAACTTGCAAAAGATTTTTTTCTTCTTCTCATCATAATGCAAATTATTCAATTGCTTTAATACGTACTACATATTTATTGTTTGCAACATATAGAAAATAATAAATTATTTTTGTAAAAATAGATTAATTCAATCGTTATAGTATGATTAATCTACAATTCTTCTTTTTATCTAAACACATAATCATGCATATCAGATTCTTCATCTGGTAGTATTTCTTCAATCGTTTGATTATGAAAATATTACTTTAATATTGTATTGGAAGGAGTTAGAATATAAAATTCATGTTGATCAAAATTAGAATTTATTCTTCCCACATATGTAATATTTTTATTTTCTTGTATGGCTATAATCAACTCTCATATAAATAAAGACTTTTTAAAAATGATGAAAAAATTTACAAAAATAGTTAAATAACTATTTATAAATATTAGGAAATAATTAAATGGATATTGCTAAATATTAGGAAAATAACTAAATGACTAATTTGTCTAGTGTGAATTCTATTTTAAAAGGGTAAAAAAGGCAAACGATATTTCGCTAATGACTAGTATTAATTTAAAGCAACATAAGCGGCATTCATAAGATTATGAGTTACAAGTAGTTTTGCATCAAAATACTTGAGAAGATAAACAATTTTTCTAGCAATAATTTATTAGATAATTTTTAACAAAAAATAACTCAGATTTCGACATATTTTAATTATGATAAAAGTACAAGATTTTGCAAATGAAAATAAACTCAAACATTAGCAACCAATAACACAACAAAAATAAAATTTGTTAATTGTGAAAACGATAAAATTTGTTAATTTTTTTTTCATAACATGCAATAATAATGCGAAATTTAAAAAAAAAAAAAAAAAATTTGAACGAAAGTAATTCGCAGTATTATACTGCGAATTACAAAAAAAAAAAATTTTACCAAAAAAAAAAAAAAAATTTAATCCATTTCGCAGTATAAAACTGCGAAATGTACAAACGTCCGTTTGTACATTTCGCAGTTTTATACTGCGAAATGTGTAATTGTGTATTTTTTTTTTTTTTGGTTTATTTTGGTATTTTTTGTTTTTTTTAACATTATTTCGGTTCCGGACTCGTGTTTGGTCATATATTTGATTGACACTTAAAAAAAAGTTTTTTGAAGTTATATCGAAAAATAATTTTGAAAGTTAAAATTATGTTTGGACATGTATTTTAATAGAAAAAATATTAGAGATTTGTGCGTGGAATTTGAAGTTTTTTGTTTTAAAAAAATAAAGTGATTAAATTTCGTGAACAAAAAATATTTTTAATTTTTTTTTGTCAAATAACCAAACGGGAGCTATGTCTGTCACCCGTAGAAAAAGTGTGTCCAAATTCCCAAGATATTTTCTTGATGGGTTATGGAGAGAAAATCACGAGGAATAGAAGGAGAAAAAAAAAAGTGATATGAAAAAAAAAGAATTGGAGTAACTTTTTTGGTTGTCCAAAAGGGAAAAAGTTTGTGTCTGTACTTCTTTGGGGGTACTAATGCGAGTATGATGATAACATTGGAATTGTTTCTTTGTGGGATTTAGGTCATCACCTTTTATTTAAAAGAATGAGAGAAATTATGGTGGTTTCTTTTTTTATTTTATTTTATTTTTATTTTGGCTTGGCCTACTTTGGTACTAAGGTAACAAATTTGATTAATTGACCAAAGTTTGCATAATTGGTTTCCCCTTTTCTCATTGCCAACAACTTCCATCCACGTAATGGTTTCTACTTTTTACATGTAATATCCTTCGTTGAATTACATTATGTTGACATCAACCTCAGAATGATAAGGAAGTTGAAAGAGACTAGCAAATTGTATATGCTCGTCCTTTTAGAGGAAAAATTCATCCGTATTTTCCAAAAAAAAAAAAGGTTTAATATAATCCTTTACAGTTTGAATAGAAAAATATAATCACTTAAAGCTCTTTATGTTTTATTTTCTGATATTTTATGTATAAAAAGAAAGATCTCTCGAAAAATTTGACATAAAACTAAAAAAATATATTTGTGATGTGTTGACCTAATTTTCTTAGAAATTAGAATTAGCCACTGAATTTATTTAAGACGACTAGATATATGATAAAAAAGTTAAGCAGAGTGTTTTTGAAGTTGAACATACCACCGAAAGAACCTCTCATTCAGAGGCAAATATCAGTTATAAATTAGTACGTGCAAAATGAAATTGTACTCATAATTTTTTCTTATATTGTATTCAAACTTAGTACGTGCATCAATCAACATTTAAATTTTCAAACATAGACTATATAATGTGACGACCCAAAAGTCTTTTTTTTAATTGAATTATGTATTTTCGAGGCTTTGAAAATCTCATTTAGAGCCATCTCAATTTGTGTGCGCAGTCTGGGCGTGTAGCCGGAAAGCTTAAATATGAAATCATATGAACAATGCTAAGTTTTGATGTTAAAATGAATAAATTTAACTTTGGTCAATATTTTGGGCAAACGGACCCGGACCCGTGATTTGACGGTCCCGGAGGGTCTGTAGGAAAATATGGGACTTGGGTGTATGGCCAAAATTGAATTTCGAGGTCCCGAGCTCGAGGAATAATTTTTTTTTTGAAAATTTGTTTTATGGTAATGTTTAAGAAAATTGGAAATGAAATCTGATTTGAAAGCGATGGTATCGGGCTCGTATTTTGGTTTCGGTGCCCGGTACATGTCTTATATATATTTTAAGTCCTTCCTGTAAAATTTGGTTAAAAATAGACGCCGTTTGACGTGATTCGGACTTGAATTTCTAAATTTGAAACTTGATGAAGTTTGAGAAAAGTTCTTGATTTTGAGGTTTGATTCATGTTCTTAGGTTATTTAGGCGATTGATCGCACAAATAAGTTTGTATGATGTTGTTGAGTTAGTACATGTGTTTGGTTAGGAGCCCCGAGGGCTCGGGTGTGTTTCGGATGTGTTTCAAAATGGCTTTGAACTTAGAAAATGTTGCATATTTTCTGCAGTCAATGCACAGGGAAATTGTTCTTCGCGTTCGCGTAAGGCAAAATCCCCAAGTACCAGTTTCTTCTTCGTGAACGCAAAGGACTGGACGCGAACGCGAAGCTAAGGGGGCGAGACCATTCACAAACGCGTCTATCCACTCGCGAACGCGTAGAGATGGGGAGGGGTCACCAGATTTGTTCATCGCAAACACGATGCTTGGCACGCATATGCGAGGCTCGAGAAGCTAAAGCTTCATGAACGCGAAGGCCTAACAGTCTGACCTATCGCGAACGCGTAAAATTACATCGCCCAGTGATTTTTAAAAACCCAAAATAGAACACTTACGGGACTTCTCAAAATTTTACAGAACTTCTTCTTCTCCAAAACTCCTAGGCAATCCTTGAAGCAGTTTTTCACGAAAACTTCTTGGATAAGTAATTTTTAACTCTTTTTCTTCCATTTCCATCAACATCTATTGAATTTCTAGGCCTAAAATATGTGATTAAGGGTAGAAAATTAGGGATTTGGGTAGAACTAGGGCGTTGTGATTAATGGTGATTTAGACCTCATTTTGAGGTCAAATTCTGGAAATAATTATATATTTGGGCTCGCGGGTGAATGGGGGATTTGATTTTAGTCCGGACCTCGTATTTTGACCAAGCGGGCCCGGTGTCAATTTTTGGATTTTTGGGAAGAATGATTGGAAATCTATAATTAGGCATTGGATTTCGAATTATTTAGCATTATTTGATCTTATGAAGTCATTTATGTATAGATACAATTGATTTGGAGCCGAATTCGAAAGGAAAGGTGATTTTTAAGGATTGAGTTGGCCATGGAAGTTCGAGGTAAGTGTTTGGTCTAACCTTAGCTTAAGGAATTAGGAGTTGAGTCCTATTTGCTATGTGGTATTAGTCGTATATGACGTATAGGTATGATGACGAGTATCTATACATTGGTGTCTATCATGACCGTGAGTCTTTATATTGTGAACATTTTGATTTCGTTGTATTTTTCATGCTTTAGTGATGATTTCTAGTTGTTGTGAAAAGTTTGTGAAAGGAATTGAGACCTTTGAACATCTTAGAGCATTGGCTCGAGTTATATTATGAATTGTGAAAGTATATGAGATGATTGAACCTTTTGGAGTATTGACTAAGTGGTAAAGCGAGTTATGAAGTATAAGTGAAAGATAGAGAAAGAGTTATTGAAATGTTCCCTTGCCGGAATTTAATTATTTAATTGTTGTTTCCTTGTCAGGATTTAATTATTTAATTGTTGTTCCCTTACCGAGATTTAATTATTTAATTGTTGTTTTCTTGCCGGGATTTAATTATTTAATTGTTGTTCCCTTGCTAGGATTTAATTTTTAATTGTTGTTCCCTTGCCGAGATTTCTATATGTTCTTGTTTATTTCCCTTTCCCTTTGTGAAGACCCGACCCTTTCTCTCATGAGTTACTACTCTGTTCCCCCCTGCTTCTTTATGCTTCATTATCCGTATTTTTATGTGGTCGAATTGATTGGTTTGAGTTTAGAATGAATTTGGTAAGAAATTAGATACTTAGTCTCTTTTAAGAAGGCTTAAGTTGGAAAAGTCAACCGAAATTGACTTATGAGTTAGATGGATCGGATGTGAGTTCCGATGGTTCAGTTAGCTTCGGGAGGTAATTTATGACTTAGGAGTGCGATCGGAATTAATTTTGGAACTCCTATATAGAATTAGGCTTGAATTGGCAAAGTTAGTATTTTGGCGAATTTCGGTTGCTATGTGAGATTTTGATCCGTGGTTCGGAATGGAATTTTGAGAGTTGTTGTAGCTTCGTTATGTGATTTAGGATGTGTGTGCAAAATTTTAGGTCATTCAGACGTGGATTGGTTGGGTTTCTGATCAAAAGCGTGTTTTGAAAGTTTTTAGAAAACTTGTGCTTGAATTCGAAGTGAATTGGTGATTTTGGTGTTGTTTGAGGTGTTTTGAAGATTGGAACAAGTTTGAATGAGGTTTTGGGAGGTGTTGGTGCTTCTGGTTGAGGTCCCGGGGGCCTCGGGTGAGTTTCGGACGGTCAATCAGACCATATCTATGTTGAAAAGTTGCGAAAAATGATCACAGTTGTTGTATAGATTTTTGCCCTTCTCGATCGCGAGGGCTTAGTCGCGTTCGCGCAGAAGGATTTTTGGGGTGATCTGAGGTTGGCCTTCGCATTCGCGAAGGAGGGCTTGTATTTGCGGAAGGTTATTTTCTGGCGCTTCGCATTCGCATGGGTATGCTCGTGTTCGTGTATAAGGATCTAGGGCCCAGTGAGTTTTGTTTTTCGCATTCGCATATGGTGTGTCGCATTCGCGTAGCTTTAGGTAAAGTAGTCATCGTGTTCATGACTGGAGTATCGCATTTTTACGTAGGGAAATTGTTGGTCAAAGAAAAATTGTGCATCGCGAATGCCTGGGTTGGACTCCATTCGCGAAGAAGGAATATCAGAACTTGGCAGTGAAGTTTTTAATTGGAGGTAATCCCTCTTCAATTTCCACCATTTTGAGTACTTTGAGAGCAAGGATTTTTGAGTCATTTTTTCACCATTAGTTTTTAAAAATACGAATAGTAGTATTATTATTCGAAATTCCGCATGTTTAACTATTATCTCAAACTTCTAATATTATGATTTGGTATTTTAACTGTGTTGGCTAATAATAAACTGCATGAGAAATGGGTTAAGGTTATTAATTGGTTAGGCTTGCCTAGCAGTATATTGGGCGCCATCACGACCAGTGTTGGGGTAATGACAAGTTACTATCAGAGCCTAGGTTACATAGGTCTCGTAAGTCATGAGCCGCTTTAGTAGAGTCTCGCGGATTGATACAGAGACGTCTATATTTATCCTTGAGAGGTTGCAGAACCTTTAGGAAAAACCTTATATTTTCGAAATTCTTGTCGTGTGCCGTTGTTGATCCGAGAACTAAACTTCTGATATTCTATGCTCTCGCATATAACGAGGACTTTCGCTAACGGAAAAGGTGGACAACCACGAGTGCCACCCACTGAGGCCACCAGAGGCCGTGGACACGATCGTAGTCGTGGCAGAGGCAGAGCAGTGAGGGAAACACCTGTTGATCTACTAGCCTCCCCAACTCCGGATTAGAATCCAGCAATACCAGTTCAGGCACCAGCTGTACCCATCGTGATCCCAGGTCTACAAGAGATCTTGTTGACAGTTTGCATTGGCCTGGCTCAGGCAGTTTTAGCCATCACCGCAACAACTACTTTGCAGACCGGGGGAGGCAACCAGACCCCCGCTGATCGCACACCTAAGCAGGTAGTGCATGGACTACAGATGCCGGAGGCACCTCCAGTTCAGCCGGTTGCACTAGTGCAGGAGTTCAGGGTTGCAGTTATGCCGGAGGATGAGCAGCGTCATCTTAAGAGGTTTGGTACACTCCAGCCTCCGACATTCAGTAGCGTTGAGGGCGAGGATGCCCAGGGTTTTCTTGACAGGTGTCAGTGGATACTCCGTACAACATGGATTTTTGAGTCTAGTGGTATGGCATTTACCACCTTTCAGTTTACTGGGGCTGCCTTTACTTAGCGGGAGGATTTAAGAGGCGTAGGATTGTCGGTGCCGCACCCCTTTCTTGGCAGTAGTTCTCCACTCTCTTCTTGGAGAAGTATGTACCACAGTCCCGCAGAGAGGAGCTGAGTAGGCAGTTTGAGTGGTTCACATATAGAGATATGACCGTGACCCAGTACGAGATGAGGTTTTCTGAGTTGGCTCATCATGCCACCTTACTGATCCTGTTAGATCGTGAGAGGATCAAGAGATTTGTGGATGGCCTTAACTACCATCTCTGTAATCTGATGACTAGCGATAGAGTATTGGGTGCTACATTCAAGGAGGTGGTGGATATCTATCATGAGATTGAGAGAGTTCGTCGTTGGGAGTGAGAGGAGAGGGAGGCCAAGGGTCCTCGTGGATTGGGCAGTTATAGTGGTGTTCCTTCGAGGGGCCAGTTCAGCATGGTGAGGTCGTTCTTTCAGTCCTGCTCAGTTGGTCCGTCCAAAGTATTGTAGGACATCTTCAGGTCGTGTTCAGCATGGGTCCTAGCAGGTCCAGCCTTCACTCGGTGCCCTCCCAGCTCAGAGTTCATCTTGTGCCCCATCAGCTTAGGGTTCGTCTTTGCTGAGTGTATCTACTAGTCACTTCGGTGCGGGGTTCCCTTCAGTCCCCATCTCCAGCACTAGGTAGTTTTTATGAGTGCGGAGAGTTTGGTCACATGAGGATACAATGCCCTTGACTTCGTGGTGGTCAGCTTCA
>JASVEL010009384.1:0-83897 GCA_032618575.1 Nicotiana noctiflora
TAGAAATCCAAAAGAGTAAACATATCTAATAATACGCCTTTTGGTTGCCTCTTTAAAAACCTTGCAAGGAATACCCAGTGGGACAAAACCTTGTAAGGGAAAAAGAGTGCAATGCGCATTAACTCCCCCTGATGAGAGCATCAATTCACATCCTTGAGCCTTCACATCCCAATCTTGTGCACTAGCTTCTTGAAAGTTGACGTCGACAAAGATTTTATATCAGTTTCAATATATTTTCATAATGACATAACATAGAGATCTCTTCATTCATATATTCAAGTACCTGAATCTCTCATGAGATATTATGAAATGTTATGTCATGTGATCTTCTAAATCACTTGTCTCCTTTATTATGATCATTTTGATCATTGCTCACCTTCTTTATCAAGATGTTTATTTGAAACCGATTGTCTATATGTTTTAAGCTAACTATAGACTTTGTCCTTCTAGGACTTAATATGAGCATTTGCAATGAGAATATAGTTACTTTATTTGGGTCAGCAAATGCTTCTGGCATGCTTTGCAATAAATTGCACATGAATTATCCTTTTATGAACTTCAAGTTCATATTATTTTATTCGAGGATATCGATGTATAAATGATAATTTATTCCATGTAACTTTTCTCAACTGTTGTATCTTGTCTCCCCCTCATGTTAGAAAAACTAACTTGTTTTCTCAACTTTGAGAACCCATCTTTATGTGTTATGGTGTTAATCAAAATATACACCGCGCATCAATAATAATAAGATGGAATTATTTGGTTCCTGACCCTGAACCACTTGTGAGGGGAGAAAATAGTATACTTTCGTATATAACGTATATCAAACTGATATAGATAACTTTGTTCTCATAAGCAATAATTTAGCTATTAAGTGGAGGCACTCAATAAATCATTTTGCTAAACCAATTGTGATGTAAACCAACTTATCAAGATGAACTTCTTGAATAAAAAATCTGGAAATTATGCTCTAAATCAAATTATTGAGCAAGTTACCTCGCACACATCGGCCAGGTTGCGGGTTAATAATAATTGCACATGTAACCATCTCATAGATGCAACTTATGTGGTATAAATGGCAGGTGAATGAGCCCATATTCACCTTTGATATTTCCAGCATTCATGAGATTCAATCCCAATTTTAATTGATCTATTAATTAATGAGAACAAGCAACGTGTAAGAGAATACATAAAGAACTTTCTAGTTCTTTAATATTTACCCATGTAAATTCTCTTTTATTTTTGCACATCATACTTGAATTAACATGGCTAAACCAATTATGCCAATTGGATGAATTATCAATATTGATAAACTTCAAATTTACACCATGACTTGTGCAATTATCAATAAACTCCAAGTTTATTATGATATGGATTTTTATAACAATAGACATCCACTTTATTGTGGTATTCTTTTGTTTATGTAGTACAAATTGGAGAATAAATCGGGTAGCTTTTCACATACATATTACCCCGCTGCAAGATGAAGTAATAGAAGATATTAAATCTTTCCTTTATTTATAGTCTCAATATAATCAATCATTTTCGCGTATACTTTGGAAACTGAATAAGTTTCTTTGAGACTTACTACAACACAATACCTTATTGGTATTTAATTGTGTTTCTCCAAAATAATAATAATTTGGTCTTCTAGAGCTCTCAATTAATTTTGTAGTACCACATAATCATCAACACCCATATGGTGAATATCTCTTTTAAAGAGAAACTTATACCATTATGGCCATGGTCAAAATCATTATAGGCAAAATATGTTGCTTCTATTACTTTTGCCATGTAATATTCCACTGCCATAATATTTTGGCTAGTCACAATTGGTACGTGATCAATGACCATTCATGCCATAATAATGAAATTATTTTCTTATTTCATCTCAAACCTCCTTCTAGAGGTGAGTGTGGTATATTTAATACCAATAACATGTTCATATTCTTCCACGAATGAATATGTCTTCATAAATCAGATGTTGTCACATTCCATCATGAATGGACCATAAACATCTATATGTGCTATATAAAATCTCACGTCAAATCGATGACAAATATTACCTTCATAGAGTGAAGGATTATTTTGAGAATCCTAATTATTCTCATTATCACAAATGACGATTATAATTTCGTCTATTGCCACGTCCACATCCATTGATACCTTCATGGTAATAATTTTGTCTTATTTCAGACTTATCACATACTGCTATCTCATTCTCTAAAGGGAATGAGAATGGAGCAAATTCAATGGGACGGGTTTTTAATTCTTTGCTCTCAATCATACATGAATTTAATCATGGCAAGACATAGAACTTTGGGTGGTTATAATTTCTTTCAAACTCCATTAGAGTTGCAATCAAAATTTATTGTCTTTGCTTATATTTAAAATCAAATAATAGAATGTCAAGAATTTGAAAGAGAAAAGTAAAATATATACCTTAAATCTAAAATTTAATCATGAAGGAAGTTCATGGAGCAATTGACAATCATTATGAGCAATCCCAAAGCTTCTACTCAATTTGTTAGAGTCTCGTGCTGATAACGTGTTATGAAATAATAAAAGAAGAAGAACAATATTGCAGAGAAAGAGAGAGAGTGAATTCTTATAGAATTTTGGGATGAATTACAATGGAATAGAACTCTCTATTTATAGAGAGAGTTTGACTTAGCCACCAAGTAATAAACCCTATAATCTCTCTAAATATGGACATTCACCATAAATAGAATTCTATTTATAACATTGATTTTTTTAAATGAAAATGATATTTGAAATTTAGAGCTGTGTTTGGACATAAATTTTAGTTTGGGTTATTTTTGAAGTTTTGTTAGTGAAAATTTTAAAAAATAGTTTTTTTTGAGATTTTCAAATTTTCAAAAATTTCCAAAATGCATCTTCAAGTAAAAATTTAAAATTTTTATGAACAAACGTTGATTTCGAAAAAAAATAAATTTTTTTAAAAAAAAGAAAAAAAAAGTTGTATGTCCAAACGGGCTCTTAGATAAGATTAGCCGTGATATGAAGATACTGAATTTAAAAGTACTCTGGGATATAAACTAGGGCAAGCGGAGCTAGAATTTGAAGTTTGTGGGTTCTAAACTTGCCGCAGAACCCATCGGCCGTTACAGTTATTGAGTTCACAATTCATGAATATTTATACATATTTAAATAGATTTCCTAATTCAAATATAATATCTAAGCAAAAACTAATCAATTTCGTCCGAACCCCTAACTTATGCTCTCCTTCTGCCCCTAAACAAAATTCGAACATACAACAATTCCCTAATGTTGATGCAATGAGCTTTCTTTATGTTGAGTTAATTAATACGACGAACTGTATTACGAATTATATAGTCCTCTTAGGTTGCCTTTGGAGATTGCGCTTCTTAACTACTTATTAGAACTGACATAAAATTTTCTTTGTCGATTGGTTGTGATATATTAAATCCCAATTCATGACATTACGAATCAAATTGTGCTCCAGAGTTATCCTTTAGAAATAACACTTTTAATCACCTAAAAGAAATGAGATTAAAAATTCTTTCTTTCTCCAACTGCCGAGGTCTTATGGGAAATAGACTTTCTATCTTCAAAGTAGGTAGGGATAAAATTTACATACACATTATTCTCTCCGGACCCCCTCGTTAACTTATAGTGGGTTTGTTGTTATTGTCGTCTTTCATTCTCCTACTATTTGGTTTTGGTTATTTATCATTTGGAGCTTATAGCGTAGTGTGAATTTGACTATGAAGAAAACAATAGTAAAATATGAAGTTTCATGGATCTTAATAGTTACTGGTGTACTACATAGGTTTCTTGGGAAACATCATATATTCTTCTTTTTGTCATTAAATCTTGATACATCTATCTCCAAAACTTGCAGATTTTTAGACCAAAAATATAGATAAGAGGGGTTGCTCTAACATTAAGCAACCTCCACTTCCAACCAAGAGGTTGTGAGTTCGAGTCTCTCCATAAGCAAGGTGGAAAATTTTTAGAGAGCATGATGCCAGAGGTTATTGTTGTTGTTTTAGACCAAAAATAGAGCATGAAAACTGGCCTTTGAAAATGGTAAAGAAGCCATTAATACAAATGTAGAAGTTTTTGTAAATTTTAGAGTATAATGCAACAAATGACAAACTAGAGGGGCAACTCACATTAACTAAACAGAAAGATACTCAGCACATAATTAAAAGAGGTGAGTTGAGTTCTTGAATAGATAATTGCCTCTTAAGTAGTTCAAAGTATTTCATATCTTATCTTTTGGCCCACTTTACTTTTCCATTCTCGAGATGGAAAGTCCAATTTTAGGACCCTACTCACCAATAAAGGCAATATTGATTTGCAATTGTCACCAAATATATGTGGTAGGCATATCAAATGTAGTATCAAAGTCATTTGCTTTGGTTAAGGTGGTCTCCTCCATGTCCAAAAAATTATTATTCCCAAATGATAAATCAATGTGCTCTTTTTTGTTGCATCATTATATTTGCTTTCTTCCTGCTTAGGGCGTTATTGACCCCTAAGAATAACAATAATAATATATTTGGTGTAATTTTACGAGTCGAATCTGGCAAAAGTAGGAAAGGTAGTATGTACACAAACCTTATTACTAACTTGTGTAATTAGAGCGGTTATTTCTGATAGACCACTAAGAATTACAAAACAATAACAACAATAACAACAATAACCAGACTTTACTCATACCTTGTACAAGTAGAGGGGCTATTTCTGATAGACCACTAAGAACTACAAAAACACAATAATAACATAACTAGTGTAATCCCACAAGTGGGGTTTCAGGAGGATAATATATACGCAACCTTATTTCTACTTTGTCCAGATCAAAAATTTATTCTCGATAGACCATTAAGAAGTACAACAACAATAACATACCCACTGTAATTCTAAATTGGAGTTTGAGGAGGGTAGTGTGTATAGAGACCTTACACTTACCCTGTGCAATTAGAGAAGTTTCCGATAGACTACTAAGAACTAGAACAACAATAATATAATCAGTGTAACCCTATAAATAGAATTTGAGGATGATAGTATATACCCAGACCTTATTCCTATCTTGTGTAGACAGAAAATTTATTTCCGATAGACAAAAATTCTTTATAATAATTCCCTTTTATATGATTTCTCACATAATTAAGTAAAACTTTAAACTATCATAATCCCAAATTCAAACTTATTCATAAATTGATTTATGACAGTAGATTGACACTACTTGCAAAAAAATATATATATATATATATATATATATATATATATATATATATATATGACACAATTTAATCATCTTCCAACTTCTCTATTTCTTTTATAAGCAAGACTAACATGACAATGACCAATCTAAAACAAATTATTTGCTTTTTATAATGCATTACACGTATGATAATGATCGTATAATATGACTAATCTTAAACGAAAAGAAGTGTTTTAATTTGACACATGGGATAAGATGATCCATGTACTCTCTTGATATGAACTTCTTTCAATTCTTTTCCCTTAATTATGGAATAGTTTATTAGGCACTGCAAATTAACTTTAGTTGAAACTACTGCATTTGTTGTTACACAAATCATTAAACATCTGCACCATAAGAAGTCACGAGAAAGAAAATTCTATTTTAAAAATTTATTTACTAGTCTCTCCGATTCATTTTATATATATGACACAATATTGTTTGATTAAAAAGTATTAAGCCTTTTATTAAATTAATTAATAAGAATATAGAGGATAAATCTTAGCCAAGGATAATTAACTCTAAATTGATTATCAACATGCATTTAGTAGGATAATAAGATATAGTTAAGCTCATGAATTTTCAAGGCTTATAAAAGATATCAAATATAAATAATATGCTTACATTTATGATATATTATCCCGTAATGTAAAATAAAGAAGAAAAAATAAAGAAGGAACAGAGCGAATGCCATTAATAGTAGTGAGATCCATCTTTATTGATTCAAGAAAGACGATTATAGAGATTTGTCGCCAAGATCTGTAACTTCTCGTGTTTTTCCCCTATAGCCTTCTCTGGTTCTTCTGTCCTTTTCTTATGTAGGAGAGAGATCCCCTTTTCTTGTCCTCTCCTCTCTATTTATATAGTAATCAATTCCTTTTATCCAATGGTTCTTAGCGAGAGGGCCTTAGTCTGTTCATTGTGCATTGGGCCGCTTCCCTTAAATGTCACAACGTATGCCACGCCGTACGGTCATTTAGACATTTAGATAGTTCAATCTAGCAAGCGGCCGAGATACTCGTTGTTATGATGTCTTATAAATACGACCATGACTCAGTCAACTCCTCATCATCCCTTTTAGGCTGACATGCATGGTCGGATTTTGATTCATACAAATACTATCATATTTTAGAATCAAACAAATTTTCTTTGACTATAATTATATACTATGTAGTTTTAATAGAAGCAAATTAATGAATCAATATTCAAATAGAGATTGAATTTGTACGGGGTCGAATTTGATCAATCACATCCCAAAGTCAATATAACCAACTACTGAACGTCTATGAGTTGATAGCTGGGGACGACCCAGGGGTAGCAGGAGAAACGACCTCGCGTTATCATCGGCCATGTTATAGAATGTATTTAGTTTTGTCATTCCAATAACTGAGCTCGGATTCCCCCATTATACAAGGGGATCCGAGCCTTGTAGGCAGATGCTTTTTAATGTACAAACTCATTCTCTCTCTCATCTTTATCTCTCAATTATTCTCCCTCCTTCTCTCCTTTATTATTGCTACTATTCTGATTATTGAAGTGATCCTAGGGTTTATTATTTTCGATTACGATTTACCCCTTCATCTCTTTTGATTGATTTTCTTAAAAAGAGTTCAATATCTTTTGACTCAAATAATTTGGTGCCGTCTGTGGGGATTCTGTAGTCGAAATCATAGTTCTCACCTGGGATATCAAAAGCAACAATCTCTGTTTTTCGCACTCCATAGAAACCAGCGATGGCAGAGAAAGAACCAAGGTTGAAGGCGATAGCGAATGTCTCAAACAGCCTATTGGACTCTCTCAATGAAGCTGATAGAGAATATACCGAGAATATAATACCAAGAGGTACACCAGAGGGGGAGATCCCACCCTCTACACTCGAGGATATGACGATCTTGTGCGAAAGAGGAGGTTCAATGTCCACGATGAAAGAAACACCACCAGTAGTCAAAAATTTGCTAGAGGAGTGGTTGACGGGCGCTCTAAGCAGTATGCTCGAAAACCCCCCTCAAGGAAATACCGAAGATTTACCGATGGTGGAATCGCTGCTGTCGTCGGTGAGCCAAGCGTTGTACGAACAAGCAAGACCTGTACTGTCATCGATACAAGTGATGGTGCACTCGTAACCATCCTAAAGAAAATGGAAAACGAGAACAAAGTGCTTCGTGATCAAATGAAAGAACACCAGAAAATGGTTGACAAGATCCTTGACGCCCCTAACTGCTGTCAAAACGCGATGTGGGAAGGTTTGTCGAACAACCATACAGTGAGGAAGCTCCTCCTCAAACCATCTCGAAAACATTCAATATGCCACCATACTTGAAAATATATAATGGGACCACAGATCTAGTAGATCATCTGATCCATTACGTCACTGCAGGAAAAGGCAATGACTTATCAAAAGAACAGGTTCCATCTGTACCGTTGAAAAAGTTTGGTGAGACTTTGATATGAGGAGTATTAACATGGTACTCTTAGCTACCAAGCACGATCGATGCCAACATTTGAGGATATGGCGGACAGATTCGCCACCGCTCATGCAGGAGCAAAGAAGGCTGAAGCTAGGGTCACCGACATCTTCGCCATCAGGCAAACGTTGGGCAAAGGACTTCGGGACTCTCTGGCCCGATTCAACAAGGTAAGAATGGGACTTGCAGTCTTCCAAAATGGGCTGAGTAGAAACGGGTCAAAGGCGACCAAGAAGTTGCTCAACAGACTCATGAAGTACCCCCCACCACATGGGAAGAGATTTATAACGCCTATTGAGCCGAAGTAAGAGCGGATGAAGATGATATCAATCGTCTAACCCAATGAATAATGTAAATACAGTCCAATGTAAGGAGGGATCGACACAATGACGGATGAAGAGATCAGCCTCCACACTTCAACAGAGAAAGGCATCAGCCCTATGTCAGTACTTCCAATCCGCCTCCCCCGAGGCATGCATATGCCGTACCACAACACATCGCACCCCTTCAAAACGAAAGAGGTATGCCTCCATTGCTATCTGCTCATAACTTTTGTGTTTCCCCTTCAGAAATAGTATACACATTAGAGAAGCTGGGCACAAAGGTACAATGGCCACTAAAGATGAAATCGGACCCAAGTGCAAGAAGGTCGAATGTCCTCTATGAATTCCATCAGGAAAGAGGGCACAAGACCAAAGACTGCATAGGTTTACGATAGGAGGTGGTCAATATGTTGAACTAGAGATACCTAAAAGAACTACTCAGTAATATAGGGAGGTTTAATTGTTCCAGAGGATGCAATCCATCTCAAGGACCACCAAGGCCACCATCACCGGCACGTACCATATATACGATTGTCGGTGGTGGCGACGACTTGATGATCAACCACGTGGTGTTCACTACCATGCATAAGTTGAAGCATACGATCGCTCATGAACGGTATGATGACTTTGAAGAGAGTATCACCTTTGAAAAGTTAGATGCCGACATAGAGCAGACATTCGGAGAAGGTGGAAACCACATTCCACGTCATGGACAAGGAAAAAACTTATAATTTGATCATAGGACGCCCATGGATACACGTCATGTGAGCCGTCCCTTCAAGCTTCTATTAGGTAATCAAGTTTGCCACCCCGTGGGGAATTCTCAGCATTCGAGGCGAGCCACGTACTGCTCAGGAATGCTACTATATTTCCCAAGATTGCACGCATACCAAACAATTAAAAGGAGCAAGTGCGGAGGCATAACAATCAACCATGTCGGGAGCTAAAATTAACCCGCCAACAAAAGCCATCATAGACCCATGCGTTGTAGAAGCTTGCAAAGCGACTATTGAAAATCTCGACCCGGTCCATCTGGATAACGCCGATAATACAAAAAAGGCTTATATCGAACACAACCTTTCCGAGTCAAGTAAGTATCATGAACTTTTTACTAACAATGCCGACCTATTTTCCTTCTCACATACAGATATGTCGGGGATCCCAAAAGACATCGCCACTCATAGGCTGAATGTTCTATTAGGTTCTTTTAGGCTTGTTTTACCTAACTGCCATTACTTGCTAAGGTTTATTTCATTAGTACCTTTTTGTTCTACCCAGTCTGCCCTTTATTATCTGAGTAATTGCAGAAATACCAAGTTTTAAAGCCATTTTTATCCATATATGCTCTATTAATCTACAAAAATGCCCTTTACTCTTCCCTTTTCACCGCTTTTATTTATGTATATTTACCCGTCCTGCCTTAGGTCTGGCAGGACTAGGTTATTAACTATTTAACAAAAAGCCACTAAGCCTTGTCTTTAAGATTTAAGCAACTTCAGACTAACCCTTTTCATTATTAGCCACTTTTCAGAACATAGCCACTATTCAGAACATGACCACTATTTAAAACATAGCCATTATTAAAAACTCAGACTTAACTCACAAACATAGCCACAAGACCTTTATATCATGACTCAAATAACATAAGCACTCAAAGGTTCAGAATGAACTCACATACAAATCAAGTTACAAATATAGCCAGATTTATGTTCTTTTGCACATATAGCCTTAATCACGAATCAATTTCTAATTAATCAGAACTCAGAGGAGAAATTTGATAATGGTTGAATTCCAACTAACTAAAACCCAATCGAGATAGAATATAATGAACAATCACATAAAACTGACTAATTAGCACATGATTCATGCGTAGTTAATATCAAAACCCTAAGAACACTTAGATTTTTTTTAGGCATGTGTAAGATTCTGGGCTCGCATGAACAAGTATGAATGAAAAGCAGAGATAGATTCATATTTTTAAGCATGCATAAGAAACAAGTTTAGATAAACACAGTAGGCATGAAAAGAAACACTTTTTTAGAACACATAACAAAGGTGGGAATACTTAGTTTTTTCAGGCTTTTCTTTTTCCTTTTTTCCTTTTTCCTTTCTTTTCCTTTCTTTTCTTCTTTCTTTCTTCTTTGTTCTTTTCATTTTTCTTGTTTTGCAGAGCTTTGAAGACAGTTAGTCTTCTGAGTATTGGATCTTTTAAACGGGGCCTTGGGGTTCGATTTGAGTGAGTGAGGGGTGGTCTGGAGACCTGGGGTAGTGTTTGAGAGGCGGGGTTTGTTTTTGGTACTCGCCGGAGTAGGGTTCCGGCGAGTGTTTTTCTAAAATTCAACGAGTTTGAGGGTTATTCGAGGGAAACCACCTAGATAGGGTGGTAGATCACCTCGAGATAGTTTAATGGTGTTAATCTGGGACTTTGGTTCATACTTTGAGAGGTCGCCGGCTAGGGTTCCGGCGACCGGAATTTCAAGAAAAAGGGAGGCTATTGGTTTTTGGTCGGGGTTTATGGTGGTTTGAAGGTCATTTAGGTGGTGAAAGGTATTTGGGGTTTGGCCTGAGCCGGAGACGAAGGCTGAGGCGTGATTTTCCGATGGTCTCCATGAGACTAGGGAGAGGATGAAGGTGGAGTCTCAGGCGGCTAGGGTTAGACATATACAAATGTGTGTGTGTAATGACGGACAAAATGTGAGATGGGAGGATATATATCAGTCATGTATTGTTGATTCCCGGCCATCGAATTAGTCGAGATCAACGGCTAGGATCTTGTAGCCTCGAGACGGTGTCGTTTGATTTAATGAGGGATCTTATTAGGTCAGTTGGATTATAACATTGGACGGTCAAGATTTATTATCTTAAACTGCATTGTTTTATTTAAATGATTTGTTAGCCTCATCCATTTGATCAGTTGTATTGGACGGCTGTGATTAATTCTATATGCGACGCTGGTTCATTCATGCAGGCACCGCCTTACCTGGTCCGTTGATCAGATGTATCAACGGCCCAGATTTGGTTAATTGGACGGTGTCGTTTGGTTACAAGCCTAGGTAGACTGGGTTTCCTTCATTTGGGCCTGGTCTGTGTAATATATGTTTGGGCTATGTATTTAACGTATATGGCCCAAATTGTATTTATTTTTGTATTTTATTGTTTATGACTTGTATTTTATTTAATTTTCTATATTTTCCTTTTTATGTTTTTGTACTTTTATTTTATACTTGTTTTATATTTCTTTACTTCTCATTTTTCTGCATTTTTCTCTTATTTTTCCGATATTTTTTGCATTTTTACGGTATTTTTGTATTTTTACTTGATTTTCTGAATTTTAACATTTTTGTGATATTTTCCTAATTGATTTCTTTTGTATTTTCATTTCAATTTTATTTTCAAATAAAAAATACTGGTATTTCAACTAAATCACACAATTGCAAACAAAAAATTATTTTTGTATTATTTTATATATATTGGAATTTAATTGCTTAGGGCAAAAATCACGTGCTCACAGGGCTGACTCTCTCCTCATGTGCTGGCCTCCTTGATCAGATAGCATCAGCCATAAACATGGGTGCCGGGGCCGCCCGAGATGCTCCACTATCATCAACCTCAGTAGCCACCCCTTCCCCATCTCTAGTCTTCTCCTTTTTCTTTTCGGCGGCTCTTCACCATAAGAAGATTCGTCAATGGGTTGCGTGGCCGGTGCCAACGAGGTCGACTCCCCCAAAGCCACAGCCATGGACGTGGCTCCCTAATGGGATGTAAGAGAACGACCCCCTCAGACAGACTTGCAAAGAATATCTCGAGCATCCGAGACGGTAGTAGGTCGAACGAAAGCAGGGATTGATGCCCTCTTCCTAGAAGCACCTCGACCTATTATCACAAAATTACAGTTAAGCAAGGTCGTCTAACCAACGAAACAAAATCGGAAGTTTACCTTAAGAAACTTGAGGGCAGTAATGTTGCATGAAGGCTGGACAAGTTCGGGTCTCCTCCGTGTGAGTTAGCAGGCCGGCGACCCAGTTCCTAAGACCAAAAATGGGCTGGGGCGGACGATCCATGGCTACAATAAAAAAATTAGAACTGCGATAATATCATGAAATGAATTACAACACTTACATGTCTTGGTCCATCTCATTGGAAATCCGGTGGGGTTGGAAACCATGTGCTCAGTCCTAACAAAGAAATACTTATGTCAGAATTTACGGATCTCGCCCGATCATCGGTCCCGACCACCAACCCCTTTGTGCCACGGATTCTCAAATGCACCATAGTCTCTCTAAGGAAGCCAGCTGTAAACAAGTACAAGAGATGATGACTAAAGACGTCACATTTGGCCAATGCTGCGTATTTGGTCAATAGTAGAAGCACTTTAAGCGTGTATGGTGTAAGCTGAGCCGGGCAGATGTGGTAGAATCAACAGAACTCTTCCGCCAAAGGAAAAAAAGGGAGGCTGTAGCCTATCAAAAAAGGGTATTCGTAACAATAGCTTGGCCTGTGAACATCAACGTAGTCTCCCCACGACGGGATCATCTCTACATAGACTAGAATACCACATTTTGCTCAGAGGTCATCCAAGTGATTCTGTCCCGTCTTAGGATGCACTGGAACCGAAACCGTGGGGGAATCCTTTTTGAAATCACATCGAGGCGAAGAATGCCTCGGTAACAATGCTTCCATCGTAAAAGGACTGACATCCTCTTCCACCTCCACCTCTCCACCATCGGAGAAGGATGGTGCATTCAGCGGAGCAAAATCAGGAACCCTTTCGTTGTCACAGCGAGATTTAGGCATAATTTGGTTCGGAGAAAGTCACACAAAATGAAATAAAGAAGAAAAACCCCCGACCAATAACGAAAGTGCAGGAATACGAAAAATCGAAAATAGAGGGTTGGGAAATTCTTAGGAATGACCAAAGTTCTTCAACGAAATTGAACCCTTCTCCTATTTATAGGGTTGGGTGGTGCCATAATCGAGGCGGCATACTTCAATTCGACACGGGAAACCAAGCGTCAATTTTTCTGCCTCGAGAATACGCATAATGATGACATAAGCGAACGCTTACGTCAACCAGGGAAGAGTGTTTTACTTCAATGTTTTGACAGATATAATTACAGTCTCCCACCGGTCTTGTCGTAATATTTCAACAAGTCAAACTCTCCCCGGACAAGCTGAGGAACTAACTATATGGTGTCGAATTTGATCAATCACGTCCTAAAGTCAACACGACCAACCACTGAATGTTTATGAGTCGATACCTGGGGACGACGCAGGGGTAAGAGGAGAAACAACCTCGCGTTATCATCAGCCCTATTATAGAATGTATTCTGATTTTGTCGTTCCAATAACTAAGCTCGGATCCCCCCATTATATAAAGGGAATCCAAGCCTTGTAATAGGTAGATGACTTTTAATGTACAAACTCATTCTCTCTCTCATCTTTATCTCTCTATTATTGTCCCTCCTTCTCTCCTTTATTGTTGCTACTATTATGATTATTGGAGTGATCCTAGTGTTTGTTATTTCGATTACGATTTACCCCTTATTCTCTTTTGATTTATTTGCTTAAAGGAGTTCAACATCTTTTGAGTCAAATAAAATTAACATTAATAGTTATTTGAATTTTTTTATTCTTTTTGGAAGAGAGCTGAGTATCAATAGACAAGCACTCTTGTAAATATTCGATAGCAAAATTAAGATACTAAGATTGTGTCACTTCAGCTTGGACTTTTGTGAGTGGTTTATGCAGAATTTATGCGTGGAATAAAGCTAGTGAACAGAATTTATGTTGGTATAATATACTAAAGTAATAGTTTTTAACTATCAATGCAATTTTAACATGTTGTAGGAACTACTCTACATATTTTTGACATAACTAATTTTATTTATTATAAGCAATTATTTTGCAGTTATTTTATACATGACTCGATTACCAATTAATGTTATGAAGACATGATACGTGTAATTATCTAATAAGTGATTTAGTTATGTCATATTTTTATTGCGTAGAACTTAATAAATGTATCTAATAATGGTGAAAAAAATTGTCTAGAAGGTCAGAGTCAGACCTACCCTCTGGGGTTGGGGATATCGTCCCAGATAACTTTGAACAAAATAGTATATATATGTTTTGATTGACACCCTGAGATCCCATTTGACTGGGCACGAAGTTTAAGAAAAGAGAGAAGACTTTTGATCTTGTGGTTTAAAATGATGCACCTTTATTTTGTGTGGCTATAAATCATTGCATAAAGGTAAATTGTTTCCAAATAAGGAAAGTGATCATTCTTTTTTGCACGAACTAAAAAGGAAATAGGTTCACATAAATTGAAACGGAGGGAGTATATGTTTTGATTGACACCCTGAGATGCTTTGTATTAATCAATTTGGAGCGCATAATCTGACTTTTAGCATGCTGCCTATTCAACTCTAATATTTGTTCAAATTTTTATTCGACATTGACGCACCCTCATTTTTTAAATTTTGGATCCGTCTCGCAGCAAAATTTAATTAGTTGCGTGACATTGGCCATGCTACAGTGTGCAGTAGCAAAAAGATAGTGGTGTAGTAAAGTGAGGCAGCACTTTGGGGAGTGGGCAAACCTGAAGAGTATAAGTAGTAGGTCCAGTCGAGCCTCCTCTTTACTCTACCTTTGCCCATTGATTATGAAAGAGATAACATAATTTAGTTACCCAAATATTTATTGCAAGTGCTTCTATCTACTAGCTAACAACATTCTGATTCTGTATTAACAACACCCCCGTTACCTTTTCTTTAATTGTTCCTGTCACCCTTTTCAAGATTTTCATTTCTAAGTTATTTCCAAGAACCAAGTGTAGTAGTAGTAGATTGTTGAACTGGGGTTGCTTGTTTTTACACTATGAGTGAAGAACAGAAGGAGAAATCTATAGCTGATGAGGGTCATGTTTGTGAAAAAGAAGTTGTCCTTCCAATTCCTAAGGTGATGAAACAAAGCTCTCCTTTCTACTTTTGTGCTTTGTTGTTGTGTTATATAGCGGAGGTCTATCTGAAACATCCGAAACAAAGTCTTGTACCTTCAAGGTAGTGGTAAGGGCTGCGTATATACGGCCACTCTCCATATCCCACTTGTAAGATTACACTGGATTTGTTGTTGTCGTTGTTGTTATTTTATTTATTCCATAGTCTTTTGTTTTCTTCTTCTTTATAGTTGGAGGAGGAGGAGAGAAATTAAGGAGAAATGGAGGGAAGTTTCTGAGCTTCTTTTTTTTTATTTTTTTTATTTATGTAATTGTGTTTTATCTTGGCAGTTTCTTTTATTAAAGTTTGATTTGTCTGTTTGTAACTTGGTGTGTACTTTTTTGTTTGTTTCTACTGTTTGTTTAAAATCCTTTCCCTCTAATCCTTTCCCTTTCTTTATATACTCCTTTTTCTTTTTGCTTTCTGTAACTTTATCATACAATGGAGTTTTGCCACAAAATTGATTCTTAGCCTACGGAGAGTTTAGGCATTTACTAGCAATTATATTTGAGATTAAGAGTGTAAAGTCATGTTTATTGTAAATTTGTGAGACATCTTACTATCTTCTTTATCATATAAACTCCAAATCAAATTACTTAGAGAGAGTTATGGCAAGTTAAGAAAAGGACCTACATTGAGACGTTCAAATGAGGAAAAAGTGTGCAACATTTGTTTCTTTTAAATTTGATAAGTCTCAATCAAGGGCAGTCTTTTGGTTGCAGAACCAATATGCTTGAAGTCGAGGTGGGGCTAGGATTTGAAGTTTATGGGTTCTGAATTCTAGTCCTTTTTAAGTTATTTTGTTCTACGTTAATAATTTATATATATTCAATGAATTCCTTAAGACGAATTCAAGGTTTGGACAGAAGCTACTAGATTGGGCCGAATCTGTAACCAAAGCACTAGCTGTGCCCCTGGTTGTAAGCAAACTCTCAAGTCTCAACAAAGTTGCTTTGGATCCTACTTGAGGAATAGATAGTTGTTCTAAACTTTGTGCGGAGAGTTCTTCTGTGATGGCACTTTTTTTTGAAATGTGGTCAGGAGTGTAATGGATCAAAATCTGGAAGCGAATTATTTCATGTTTCACAGATTTAGGATTCCAAGTTCCTTGATCATCAGCTTATGATTGTGCTTCCTTGTACAGATGGAGAGTTCCTCGGATGAAAGAAGACATGCTAAACATTGGAGGAAACCAAATCTATCTTTGGAGATACCTTCAAAAACATTGGATGCCTCTCGACAAGAGTTAGCTCAGATTAAAATGCCATCAACGCCTACCCCAACACCGAAGAGGGTGAATTTCCTTTTGACTCCTAGTACTGCTGATTCAAAAATAACTTCATCTCCTGGCCCCTCCCCATCTCGTGGAAAATCAGCAATTAGGAACCTTTTTCCTAAGCTGAACTTAAAATCGCGTATGAATTTGGATGAGAAGATAACCATACCAGATTCAGGTCCTGCAGTTGTGCCTCAAGAGAAGGTATCCATTTCAAGGTCATGGTCACTTACTAAAATGTTTACGCCGCGCATTAAGAGGACGTCATCTTTGCCCGTTACACCAATTGCACATTCAAATCCAGAGTCTATTAGTGGGAGTATCAGCAGCTCTCTAACACTTGGTGTAAGTTCTCTACACATTTGCTTGATTGATTTCATAATATATAGTTGAATTCTTGGTATTTTTCCTATTTGATGGAAAAATAACTAAACTTCATTTTGTACCACTTAAGACTAATAACGAATTCTGCAAAATGTTTTTGAAAATTCCAACCTTGTGTCTGGTTGCTTTACTAGAATAAAAAGCGAGGCATCAATCAACATACTCTTTCCTTCTTCACATTCTAAATGAGCACCATACTTGGTCACTAGAAAGAAATTCTTAAATGTAAACGCAGTGAAGTAATTTATCTTTGCCCTTATTTTTTGGTGCATTCATTTGAAATATGATGGAAGAGGAACCTTGGAGAAACAGATAAAGTTGTCTCCGTGTGACCTCTAGGTCACGTGTTCGAGCCGTATGGTCAGCCACTGATGCAACATCAGAGTAGGCTGCCTACGTCACACACCTTGGGATGCGGCCCTTTCTTTCACCCTGCATGAACGCGGGATGCTTCGTGCACTGGGCTGCCCATCTTTTTCATTTGAAATATGATATGCTGTTATTGCAGATAAAAGAAACACATGTGTGCATTTCTCGATCAATGTCTCTACCAGTCATTAACAAAGAAAAAGACGGAAGCAATAGGAGAGTAGAATTTTTCTTTCGAGTTATTCCTTCAACGCCTCAGGTGAAGGATGTGGATTCCACAGTTCCACCTACGTCTCCAACAAAAGTATCTGGTAAACAATTGCCTCAAATCTATTCAATTCTTGTTTTTCTTTTTCAAATTTTAAGCATTCATTGACCTTGGATGATTCACTTTTCTTTCGAACACTGTAACACTTAGAAAGTGAGGATGAGGCTTATGCCAAGTTATATTATGCTTCATATTGAGCATTATATGTATTATTAAAGATTCCACCATCTCAAACAAATATTTGCATTGTTTCCTTAGAGGATGATGAGCCAGATGGTGAAGATATACCGGAAGAGGAGGCTGTTTGTCGAATTTGCCTTGTTGAGTTGTGTGAAGGTGGAGAGACACTCAAGATGGAGTGCAGCTGCAAAGGCGAACTTGCTTTAGCTCACCAAGAATGTGCTTTAAAATGGTTTAGTATCAAAGGGAACAAAACATGTGAAGTGTGCAAACAAGAAGTCCGGAATCTGCCCGTTACACTTTTGCGCATGCAAAGTGTTCGAAATGCTGCAGGATCCAATAGGTTCCGGCATCTGGAAATAAATGGATACAGGTAAATATTTTATTGGCTAAGAATACCAAACTATCTCATATTTCCAGCTTAACAACTACCTGTCCAGTTCACCATTGACAATCAGGGTTGTTCATATATCAACAAAATCACCATGTTAAAAGTATAATAATATGCTTTCACTCCTACAATATTACAACTCTTTGGAGTGACATGCACCCTTCTACTTTTCTGGAAACAATAGCAGTTAAGCAACCAAATTGGCTGAATCGATCTTTGATATGTCGCTTTATTATACTGAAATTGATGTAGATATCTGCAGCATGAAATTGCAAGCATAGATGAAGAAGTCATGTTCTGTTTGTATTGTCTTTGATCAGCGCACCACAAAAATATACATTTTCTTCTCTTGTTTCTCTACTTATCCTACTGTTTTCTTTGGAGTAGAACCACCCAATACTAAAATTGGTGTAAATTTTAATAAAACATACTTATGAATGATAACTCACCTAAATCGGGTTTCTGACTTTAGCTATACTACACAGGGTTTGGCAGGAAGTACCCATCCTTGTAATCGTCAGCATGCTCGCCTACTTTTGTTTTCTTGAGCAGCTGCTGGTAAGTTTAGCAGGTCATAATCAATAATCTCATGTGGAAACAGCCATATAATCTATCTATTAGCATTAAATTCAAATTTATCTCATCATCTGCAGGTTGGGAAAATGGGAACTGGTGCAATTGCTATTTCACTTCCCTTTTCTTGTGTGCTAGGCCTACTCGCATCAATGACATCTTCAACCATGGGTACGTTATTTATCACTAGCGGTAACATTTAAGAAGCTTTGATCTATCAAAAACATTAGTTGCGCAAAAGAATATACACACACCAATGATATTGCAAGGAACAGCTGACTAGCAAGTAGTAACACCAGCAGGCCAATCAGAAAATCGAAGTGAACGAAGCAACAAGTGATAATAAAAAATACTAGACTAACACTATGTAGCACACTAATACCACAGGTATGAACAAGGAAAACAGAAAACAGACGGCCACCTAACCTTCTACCCGAATTCTCAACCTCCACACCTTCCTATTAACGGTCATGTCATCACCTCATCCCAACACTTTTTCCCTTAAATGAGAAATCAATTAACATAAAACATCGCCATTTAGTAAGAGTTTGGAAAACATATCTGAATGGATTAGAAAGAAGAAAAGTATGAGCTTGACATGTTATGTCTCAGAAAATGTGCATTGTGTCTTCTTTTGTATTTTAACTATAGCTGTTATCTTCCGTGCAGTTAAGCGAAGATTTGTCTGGGTTTATGCATCGGTCCAGTTTGCGCTAGTAGTACTGTTTGCACATATATTCTATTCCTTGGTAAGAAATATATATCTGACAATATTGAACTTAATATGTATAGTGATGCTTAAGTTTGCCATCTGTATAATATTTAGGTTCGCGTGCAAGCAGTTCTTTCGATTCTACTGTCTACATTTGCTGGATTTGGAGTTGCAATGAGTGGAAGTTCGTTACTTGTCGAGTTCTTTAGATGGAGAAGGCGTCGACAAGCCTTGTTAGAGCAGCAACAGAATTCACAGATGATTTTGCCTCCAGGGGGATGGCCACAGATGAATCAACCTCCTACATCGTCTCGTGTAGGTCCTCCAAATTATCAGCATGATATAGAAAATCCCGAGACATTTAGTTGGACCTAGATTGTGTGCTATAATATATTACCATAATAGAGAGACAGTGAGGTTTGTCCATACACAGTTGTGAGATTGATGTTTTAGAAACTTGTTGGCTTCTACAGGAAAAAGAGAAATAGCAGTTACCTTGTATTGCTGAAACAACTGTAAAAAGAGTTTAGCTTAAATCATCGGTTATTATAAGTATAAAGATTATGTTCACAATCCAATGACTGAAGTGACAAACTATCAGGAATAATTATAGCACAAGATTAAATATAATTTATCTTGTGCTAGTACATTTTATAAGTATTGAACGGACCAAGTAGAGATAAGTATTTTATAATGACTTAGAGCCTGTTTGGCTTAGCTGATTTAGAGTAGCTGATAAACATAGGTGCTAAAAAGCACATTTAAGTGTTGAAGCTGATTTAAAAATAAACAGTTACGTGTTTGAATAAAAGTGCTGAAATTAATAATAAGTAGCTAAAAAATTGGGTATACAAAGAGTTTTGTTTTAAAAAGAAGTATTTTAGGGATAGAATAGTAAATATTTTGGTCAAACCTAAAGTGCTTATAAGCTGAAATTTGATAAGTTGACCAACTTATGACTTTTGGCTTATTTTTGACTTATAAGAACTTATAAACACTTTTAATTTTATCAAACGCGTAGATAAGCCAAAAAAATACTTATAAGCTAGTTTGACCAGCTTATGAGCTTAGTCAAACACCCTCTTAAACATAAAAATACTGAAAGGAATTACACTAGTTGCGGGTCGCCTCGAACAGTGCAACTCACCTAGTCCCAGAATCATCTGCGCTGCTACGCCAGTAGGCTGCTAGAGGTATATATACCCGTGCAACAAAAATGTACAGAAGTGTAGTATGAGTACGTAATCGACGTGTACTCAATGAGTATCCCGCCTAATCTAGAAGAAGTAGAGACGAGATGGCCAACTTCAACACTCACTAGAGGTCAATTAATAATATTCTAGAAATGTGAGGAAAATCATGGATTTATATAGTAGTTTTAGTTCGCGAAGCCAGAATAGGTAAACATCTTCCACGAATAATCAAGGATTTTCAAGGTTTATTTTTTATTATCTTATCAATTTATATCAAGCCACGAAGGCAAATTTTACATTTAAAATTCTCAACCGATAAATAACATGCGCAAATCACACCAAGGCGATGGCCCAATCCAACAGGAATGTAAACTGTGCATCGCCGAGGGTCAAACGGCTCGAACCATAGATGCATCTATTACCCCGCTCGCGAATCATCCATGCGACGCGGTCAACATAAAATAAATGATCATCCTGCTCGTGAATCATCCATGCGATGCAGGTACACATAAAATACATGCTCAAATAGCTAATGAAAAATTTATCGGTGAATAATTATCCAAATGAAACCAATTATCCTTTAACAATTTTTAAGAAATGAAGTTTAAATCTTTTTAGAAATTCACTTACTATTTTAATGTGATTTAAGCAATTCAAGCAATCAATGAGTTCACAAATAATCCAAATATAACATGCTTTTGGGTTTTAACTACCCGAACAATAGCATAATAGCAGCTATGCACAGACTCTCGTCACCTTGTGCGTACGTAGCCCCCGCAAATAGGAGCACATAATCTGTTAATTCACCTATAAGGACAACTCCCTCTTACAAGGTTAGAAAGGAGACTCACCTCACTCTGAAGACTCATAACCGGCATTCAACATTCCTCCGAAGATTTGCACCAATGCACAATACTCCAAAACTAGCCAATGATTATACAAATCCATTAATATATGCTCAATTAAACTTTACAACCAAATTCGTTACAATTCCTAACCCCGAACGAAATGTTGACAAAAATACCCTTGGGCCCATGTGTCACGCCCCAAATCGAGGGACATGACCGGTGCCTGACCGGGTAGCCCCAGTCAAGCGGACCTGGGTGCCTTTCATTCCCACGCGTTACCCCCGTGTTGATTATTTCTCATTAACCAAATATCTTACCAATTATAACTGATTTCACAACATACAAACATAACCATGCGAGTGATTCATTAACAAGTTTACAGTTTTTACAATGCCCGACATAATATATACATAAGACTGGAATCCCACAGTTTACATGTCTACAGAGCCTCTGGGATACAAAAGGGAATACAATACTTGCCGGTAACAAGGCTCCGACTATACCTTACAAAACCAAAATGAAGTCTAAACAAAAGTGGCGTGAACCACACAAGGCCCCGAGGAAGAAAGGGGCTCACCAAAACGGGCAGTGGAAGATGAAGGATACTACTGCCGATGAGCTGAAGTGCCTGCTACTGATCCACCTACAATCATAATACGAATGTAGCATCCCCGGCAAAAGGGACGTGAGTACACTTGAATTGTACTGGTATGTATGGACAAACTTTGTCCCAAGTAAACTCAAGCCGTTAAACAAGAAATCACGACGATAATACAGCCAATGAATTACATCAAGAATCAATTAAACCAGCCAACCATGTTTTCCACATTTTCCTCATTTCATGTAATTCTCAACACAAAGCACGTTTAAGATCAAAAGTAGAACAACAGTCAATCAATCACGTAAAGCACAAGTAGTCAAACAATTGGGCAATCAGTGCCCCACAGGTTGCAAACTCTCCTGCTGTCTCCTTTCACAATTTCACATTAATGATTTTTATATCAATTTTTAATAGCGATTTCGATCGCTTCCATCCTTATTGCCTCGTCTGCCCTTATTACCTCGGCCACCCTTATCACCCCAACCCACACCTTATTTCTTCGTGTTGCAGCGCGCAACCCGACCCCACCGTACAGTTTCAAACACAATAATCACAAACAACAGATAAGGCACTACACACAATTACAACAAGTTCAAATAAGCACGTTACAAATTGGTTCATGTTCTCAAGTACTTTTCAAACCAATATCACAACCAAGTTACAATGTTTCCATGATCGAGAGTACCCATACCATTATGTTCAACAACTTATCACAATTCAAGTGTCTCATTCCTTTTCCACGAGGAACCATATATGCCATCTCAACAATTATTCACAATTATTTATCAACTTCGATTCTCTCTTATCTTTCGGTTCATATTCCATACTACATCACTCATAGTTCAACTGTAAATTCGAATGCCTGACAACAACATCAAAGAATTTCACACAATTTGTCAAATTAACACATACCAAGCAAACTTCACACATATGGGCGATTTTACAAGAATCAAAATTATCCATACATACCTGGTGTCGAGTTTTCTTCCTTTAACTTCCTACTTTATGCTTACCCAAGCTATCCTATCTTTGCCGACCTTGTTTTGCGGACTCTTACGTCTATTCACTTCCTTTTTACTAAAAATCAAGTTCAATAATCATGCATGAGTATAAAATTCCATTTTCAAAAGCTATTATATGCAAACCTCTCTTTACCCATTTTAAAACTAAAAATCAGAGAAAATAGTTAGGGTTTTTACCTTGAAATGATTGGGGAAGTTGAATCTTGGCCCTAGGATCCTTTGGACTAAATGTTTGAAACAATTCTTGAAGATGATGGACTTCTCTCTCTATAACCTCTCTCTTCTCTCTCTAATTTTGGTAAGAAAATATGATAAAGTGAAGGAGAAGGGCATTTTATTAAAGAAGGGGTCGGGTCAAATTATATAAAAATTCTGGGCCGGGTCAATTCTGCGGTCGCATCTGCGATCGCAGAATCAACATGCGGTCCGTATAATGACCGCAGAATTGCCTCAAATTTTCACAGGTTCTGTTACGGAATGCGACCAAAATGCGGTCCGCATTCTTGATCCGCGGTCGCAGAATACGCTGCAGATTTGACACTCAAAAACCTTCGAGAAATTATGCGGTAGATCTGCGGTCCGTAGATCCATTCTGCGATCGCATATCGACCGCATTTTCAACACCAATTTTTGAAAATATTCTGTTAAGCTCTGCGGTAGGAATGCGGTCCGCATAGCAGATCTACGATCGCATTCCTGACCACAGAATCGACACTTTTCTGGAAAAATTGATTCTTTATATTTTTTGAAACTTAAATCACTACCAAGGGTCCGAACCTAACACATTATTCGGACCATGACACCACAGCTACTTGGTTTTATGCACAAAATTTTTATGGGGCCTTACATCCTCCCCCCCCCCCTTAAAATCATTCGTCCTCGAATGCAGATTTAGAAAATGAGTTGGTTTTGAAAGACATGATATGCAAACTATCAAAATTTTAACTAACTCTTATATTTTAGAAAAATTTCGCTAGAGTTTCCTCTGTATTATGGACATATCCACCTATCAGAGGGCCCCCGAAACACATTACCAAACAACAATACACAATTACAACACTTTCCACAGCTTGTACACACTTTCTTACCTCAACGAATGCACATATTCTATCACATTGTTACAATTGCACATAAATTAGTCATTCAATGAGTTCTTACCTTATTTAACCATCTTAATACACCATGTACACACAAACAAACCATTACCAATCTACACTTACTATTAGTTGTTTATTTAACACATAAATCTTTATAAGGCTTTCATTTATCAAGAAAGGTTCAAGTGACCTAAGGTAACAACACATTTGACTTATTACAAAATGAAGGAAACTTTACTAACACTAAGAGGGAAACAACTTGGACAAGATGACAGTTACTAGGAGTAGAAGGATCGCCTAATTTCTTCTAAGCTTGATCAGACAAATAGGGGTACTTCTCCTTCATCTCTGTTTCTGCTTCCCATGTGGCCTCCTCAACTTGTGGACTTCGCCACAATACTTTAACAGAGGCAACTTGCTTATTTCTCAACTTACGGACTTGCCTATCAAGAATGGCAACTGGAACTTCTTCATATGACAAATCTTCATTAACCTCAATAGCCTCGACTGGCATGATGGTGGATGGATCTCCAATCACTTTCTTCAACATGGACACATGGAATACCGGGTGCACTGATGACATCTCAGGAGGCAACTCCAGCCTATAAGCAACTTGACCAATCCTTTGAACGATCCGTTATGGCCCAACATACCTAGGACTCAATTTCCCTTTCTTTCCGAATTGCATGACTCCCTTCATAGGAGATACCCTCAAGAACACCCAATCATCGACTTGGAACTCCAAATCTCTTCGGCGAACGTCTGCATAGGATTTTTGGCGACTCTGTGCAGTTTTCATCCTTTCCTGAATAACCTTAACTTTTTCCATAGCTTCGTACACCATATCCGGCCCTAGCAATTCCGCTTCACCTACCTCAAACCACCCGATTGGCGACCTACACCTTCTCCCGTACAATGCCTCAAACGGCGCCATCTGAATGCTAGCATGATAGCGGTTATTATAAGCAAATTCTATCAGTGGCAAGTGTTTATCCCAATTACCTTTGAAGTCTAAGACACAAGCCCGCAACATATCTTCAAGCGTCCGAATAGTCCGCTCGGCCTGACCGTCGGTCTGCGGGTGGAAAGCTGTGCTGAGATTCACCTGAGTTCCCAAACCTTGCTGAAACTTCTTCCAAAAGTTAGCTGTGAACCGAGCCCCGTGATCCGAGATAATAGAAAGTGGAGTGCCATGAAGCCTTACTATCTCTTTGATGTAAAACCTTGCATATTGCTCCGCAGTATCAGTGGACTTGACTGGCAGGAAGTGAGCTGATTTGGTGAGTCGATCCACTATCACCCATATTGAGTCGAACTTACGCTGAGTGCGAGGTAACCCCACCATGAAATCCATATTGATCATCTCCCATTTCCACCTTGGTATTTCTATAAGCTGAGTTAATCCACCGGGCCGTTGATGCTCGGCCTTCACTTGCTAGCAGTTTGGGCATTTAGCTACAAAGCTTGCCACATACTTTTTCATACCGTTCCACCAATAAATCTCCTTAAGATCATGATACATTTTCGTGGAACCTGGGTGCACCGAATACTTGGAAATATGAGCCTCTGCCATCACTCTTTCCCGAAGCTCGTCCACGTCCGGAACACATAGTCTACCTTGACACCGCAATACACCATCCTCGCTGCTGAGTACAAATGCTGAGGTCTTGTCATTCATAACTGCTTCCTTCACCCGAACCAATGTTGGATCCATGAACTATTTTTCCTTGATTTCTGCGACCAATGATGATTCTGCTCCATTATGCACCAAAACATTCCCCTCGTCTAACGCAGAGATACGAACCCCCAAACTGGCTAATTGGTAAACCTCTCGAGCCAGGGGTCTCTGATCCACACCCAAACGAGCCAAACTACCCATGGATTTTCGATTAAGAGCGTCGGCTACCACATTTGCCTTCCCTGGATGGTACAATATGTTCATATCATAGTCCTTGAGCAATTCTAAC
The DNA here is from genome assembly GCA_032618575.1 of Nicotiana noctiflora. Lineage (NCBI taxonomy): Eukaryota > Viridiplantae > Streptophyta > Magnoliopsida > Solanales > Solanaceae > Nicotiana > Nicotiana noctiflora. The sequence continues at coordinate 25,922 of JASVEL010009384.1, forward strand.
CACCGCCGATGTCTCATATTCAGCTCTTTCTGCTTGAACAAATACTGGAGGCTCTTATGGTCCGAAAACACATCTACATGAACCCCATAAAGATAGTGCCGCCATATTTTCAAGGCAAACACAACACCTGCAAATTCCAAATCATGTGTCGTATAATTCTTCTTGTGATTCTTGAGTTGCGTGGAAGCATAAGCTATGACCTTCCCACGCTGCATCAATACACACCCCAAACGGACTCTGGAGGCATCACAATAAACCACAAATCCCTCTGTGCTTTCTGGCAAGGCCAATACCGGTGCCGAGGTCAATCTTGACTTCAATTCTTGGAAACTTTTCGCGCATGCATCGGACCACTGGAACTTAACTTCCTTCTGCGTCAGTTTTGTCAATGGGGAGGTGAGGGTTGAAAATCCCTCCACAAACCTCCGATAGTACCCTGCCAAACCTAAGGAGCTACGAATCTCTGTCGGGGTCATGGGTCTAGGCCAATCTTTTACTGCCGCAATCGTCTGAGGATCCACCTGAATCCCCTCACTGGAAATAACATGCCCCAGAAAGGCTACGGACTCCAACCAAAACTCACATTTTGAGAACTTGGCGTACAATTGATGCTGAAGAAGGGTCTGCAATGCTGCTCTAAGGTGAATGGCATGATCTTCCATGCTCCGAGAGTAGATGAGGATGTCGTCAATGAATACAATCACAAAGGAATCTAGGAATGGCTTGAAAACCCGATTCATAAGGTCCATGAAATCTGCTAGGGCATTGGTTATCCCAAAAGACATGACCAAAAACTCGAAGTGACCATAACGAGTTCTGAAGGCGGTCTTAGGAATATCCTGCTCCCTGATTTTCAACTGGTGGTACCTAGACCGTAAATCAATTTTTTAGAAGAACTTCGCTCCCTGCAATTGGTCAAACAGATCATCCACTCGAGGCAAAGGATATTTATTCTTGATGGTAACTTTGTTGAGCTACCGATAATCAATACACATTCGAAGTGACCCATCTTTCTTTCTGACAAAGAGAACCGGAGCACCCTACGGCGACACGCTCGGTCGTATGAACCCTTTCTCTAATAGATTCCTCAGCTGCTCCTTTAGCTCCCTTAACTCTGCTGGCGCCATTATGTATGGTGGAATGGATATTGGCTGAGTATCTGGCAATACATCAATGCTGAAATCGATCTCCCTATCTGGCGGGATCCCTGGAAGCTCATCCGAAAACACCTCGGGAAATTCATTTACAACTGGCACGGACTCGAGGTTAGGCACATCTGAGGTGGTGTCTGTCACCCGGACCAAATTATAGATACACCCTTTCTTAATCATCTTCGAAGCCTTAAGGTAGGAAATAAACCTACCCCTTGGCACCGCACCATTTCCTCTCCATTCAATAACCGGCTCGTTAGGGAACTCGAGCCTCATGACTCCCGTCCGACAGTCAAGCTTGGAAAAACACGAATAGAGCCAATCCATCCCCATGATTACATCAAAATCTACCATCCTAAGCTTAATGAGATCAGCTGTGGTAACACGGCCACTCACCGTAACAACACAATTTCTATAGACTCGTGAGGCTGTAATAGAATCACCAACCGGAGTCGATATAGAGAACGACTCATGAAGTTGTTCGGGTTCTACCCCAAAACTTGAAGTAATGAACGGGGTAACATAAGACAAGGAGGACCCCGGATCAATAAGGGCATAGCAATCAATAGTCTGAACAGACATGATACCTGTAACAACATCTGGAGAAGCCTCGGCATTCTAGCGGCCACTCAATGCATAGAATCGGCTAGGTCCACCCATACCATGAGCTCCACCCCTAGCTGTACCATGCCCTGCTGGTGCTGGAGGACGCGTTGATGATGTAGTAGCCTAAGAACCCGATGACTGAGCAGATCCCCTACCCATACCCTGACTTGGGTGCACGGCAGTCCCGCTGAATGTGTCCTCTCACCTCGCACCTGAAGCATACCGGGATGTCAAGGTAGCGGGTCTCTGTATGAAATCTCCCACACTTGGGGCATGTGGGTCTCCCCTACTGCTGGGACCTCACCTCAGGACGACCAGACTGGCGAGACCTCCTGCTATCTGAACCTGGTCTCGAATGACTGCCCTGCTGATGACTGTGCACAGATGGCGGTGGACTCACGGAGGACTGAGCATATGACTGGGATGGCCCTCATGACCCTCTCCCTGGAAGTGATCTCCCTGAATGACCCATTGACCGGGCCCTGCTGCTACTCTCTCTTTCTGCACGAATCTTCAATTTCCTGGCCTCTGTGGCCTAAGAAAACCCCACGATCCTCCTATAGTTCATATCTGAGTGCAAAGCTACTGTGGCGGCCTCATTTACTACCAAAGGGCTAAGGACCTGAACAAACCGTCGAACCCGGACATCCATGGTCGAGACTAAATGAGGAGCGTACTTGGGCAACCTTACGAACTCCATATGATACTCCCAAACACTCATACTGTCCTGTTTGAGGACCTCGAACTTAGTGGCACGGGCTGCCATTGTCTCAGCAGGCAAGAAGTGGTCCATGAATGCATCCACGAACTCATCCCATCTGGACGGAGGGCTCCCTTCCTCACGGGAATCCTCCCATATTTCGAACCATGAACGTGTCGCTCCCTTCAGCCTGTAAGAGGCCAACTCTACCCCCTTTATATATGTAGCCTGCATCACTCTGAGGGTCTTGTATATCTCATCAAGGAAATCCTGTGGGCCAGCCTCTGGATTGGTGCCTGAGAATTCTGGAGGGGCCAACCGCAAGAACTGGTGGACTCTGGAGCCGAAGGAATCTCCCTGTCCGCTGGAGGATACAGGGGCATCATGGGATCTCTGGACCTCGGCGGCCACTAACTGTGTTAACATATGAATGGCTCCCCTAAGATCCTCATTAGAGATACCAGAACCAGAAGCTGGAACTGTATCGGAGTCATGAACACTGGCAGGAGGGATGGTGGCATCCTCTGCTGCAACTGGAATAGGGCCACTTGGGTTTTGAACAGATGGTCCAGGCAAGTTCAGTACCGGTGGGTCATTCTCGCCCACGACATCGGGTACATGATTAGCAGCCGTACTCGGGCCGGCATTGGCCCCAAGGCCGAGTCTAGCCTTCTTCTTAGGCGCCATATTCTGAAAATTTGGGAACAAGGCGCGAATTAGACACAAATATTTCCACATTGCACTTTAACACACGATATAGATTAACAAAGAAATAGGTGAATTCCTAAATGTCCTTACAGCCCCCAACTTATCTAATGTGGTCGACAACACACCGATAAGAAGGGCACTACTAGACACGGCTCCGAGACATCCTAGGACACTTTAAAATCTTAGGCTCTAATACCAAGTTTGTCACGCCCCAAATCGAGGGACATGACCGGCGCCTGACCAGGTAGCCCCAGTCAAGCGGACCTGGGTGCCTTTCATTCCCACGTGTTACCCCTGTGTTGATTATTTCTCATTAACCAAATATCTTACCAATTATAACTCATTTCACAACATACAAACATAACCATGCGAGTGATGCATTAACAAGTTTACAGTTTTTACAATGCCCGACATAATATATACATAAGACTGGAATTCCACAGTTTACATGTCTACAGAGCCTCTAGGATACAAAAGGGAATACAATACTTGCCGGTAACAAGGCTCCGGCTATACCTTACAAAACCAAAATGAAGTCTAAACAAAAGTGGCGCTAACCACACAGGGCCCCGAGGAAGAAAGGGGATCACCAAAACGGGCAGTGGAAGATGAAGGATACTACTGCCGATGAGCTGAAGTGCCTGCTACTGATCCACCTACAATCATAACACGAATATAGCGTCCCCGGAAAAAGGGACATCAATACACTTGAATTGTAGTGGTATGTATGGACAAACTTTATCCCAAGTAAACTCAAGCCGTTAAACAAGAAATCATGACGATAATATAGCCAATGAATTACATCAAGAATCAATTAAACCAGCCAACCATGTTTTCCACATTTTCCTCATTTCAGGTAATTCTCAGCACAAAGCACGTTTAAGATCAACAGGTAGAACAACGTCCAATCAATCACGTAAAGCACAAGTAGTCAAACAAAGGGGCAATTAGTGCCCCACAGGTTGTAAACTCTCCTGCTGTCTCCTTTCACAATTTCACATCAATGATTTTTATATCAAGTTTCAATAGCGATTTCAATCGCTTCCATCCTTATTGCCTCGTCCACCCTTATTACCTCGGCCACCCTTATCACCCCAACCCACACCTTATTTCTTTGTATTGCGGCGCGCAACCCATACCACCATACAGTTTCAAACACAACAATCACAAATAGCAGATACAGCACTACACACAATTACAACAAGTTCAAATAAGCACGTTACAAATTGGTTCATGTTCTCAAGTACTTTTCAAACCAATATCACAACCAAGTTACAATGTTTCCATGATCGAGAGTACCCATACCATTATGTTCAACAACTTATCACAATTCAAGTGTCTCATTCCTTTTCCACAAGGAACCATATATGCCATCTCAACAATTATTCACAATTCTTTATCAACTTCGATTCTCTTTTATCTTTCGGTTCATATTCCATACTACATCACTCATAGTTCAACGGCAAATTCGAATGCCCGACAACAACATCAAAGAATTTCACACAATTTTTCAAATTAACACATACCAAGCAAACTTCACACATATGGGCAATTTTACAAGAATCAAAATTAGCCATACATTCCTGGTGTCGAGTTTTCTTCCTTTAACTTCCTATTTTATGCTTACCCAAGCTATCCTATCTTTGTCGACCTTGTTTTGCAGGACTCTTACGTCTATTCACTTCCTTTTTACTAAAAATCAAGTTCAATAATCATGCATGAGTATAAAATTCCATTTTCAAAAGCTATTATATGCAAACCTCTCTTTACCCATTTTAAAACTGAAAATCAGAGAAAATAGTTAGGGTTTTTACCTTGAAATGATTGGGGAAGTTGAATCTTGGCCCTAGGATTCTTTGGACTAAATGTTTGAAACAATTCTTGAAGATGATGGACTTCTCTCTCTATAACTTCTCTCTTCTCTCTCTAATTTTGGTAAGAAAATATGATAAAATGAAGGAGAAATGCGTTTTATTAAAGAAGGGGTCGGGTCAAATTATATAAAAATTCTGGGCCGGGTCAATTCTGAGGTCGCATCTGCGATCGTAGAATCAACATGTGATCCGCATAATGTCACGACCCGGATTTTTTTCCCCCAATATCGGGATCGTGATGGCACCTACTCGTGGTAGCTAGGCAAGCCACTATATTCATACTATCCTATTTTTAATAATATTTCATAATTAATTTATCAACAAAACTATAACTTTGATTAAATAAGTGCGGAAGACTTTATCAAAATAGAAATAACCAGTTTCAAGGTAAAACCATACCGAAATCCTCTACCCAAGACGTGGAGTCACCAACTCACGAACTACTACTGAATACTACACATAAAAGTCTGAAAGAAATATAACATAATCTGTTTGTCTCGGAACAAAGAGACTACATCTAATAACATAAGTAAAGAGAGAGAGACGCCGGGCCTGTGAACGTCTGCAAGCTACCTCGGTCTCAAATATGATCAACTCCCACGCAAAAAGATTTACTGCTGCTGCTCTTGATCGTAACCTGGACCTGTGCAAAAACGCACAGAAGTGTAGTATCAGCACAACCGACCCCATGTGCTGGTAAGTGCCTGGCCTATCCCGGCGAAGTAGTGAAAAGCCTAGGACCAGACACCCACATAAACCTGTGCAGATCAATATATATGTATACCACAAAATAACGAAAAATAACCAAGTAATAGCGCAATAAGGAATATCTCAAAAGAACTTAACAAGTAACAACAGTTAATAAGTCCACAAGGAAAAACAAGGTATAATGGCAAAAACAAGTAATATCAAGTCAAGGAATAGCAAGTAGTTGCACGGCATCACCCTTCGTACTTTTACTCTCATCCTCACATCCATGGTACGGCATGATCCTTCGTACATGGTTCAATAACAAGGCACGGCATGATCCTTCGTGCGTAATCAATAAAACATGGCACGGCATTAACCTTCGTGCATAATCAATAAAACATGGCACGGCATTAACCTTCGTGCATAATTAATAACAAGGCACAGCATTAACCTTCGTGCATAAATAATAAATCAAGGCACGACATCATCATTCATGCATTATCACTCTTCCTCACCCAAATAACAATCACAGTTAAGGGCAGAGAAAGAAAACAACAAATCATGAACCGTCCCGGCAAGGGACACAATATTCATTTCAACAAAGTCCCTGCAAGGGCAATCAATATCTCACTTCACAACAAGTCCCGACAAGGGAGAACAATAACGATTCTACAACCCGGCAAGGATTCAACAATTTATCTTCAAATATGTCTCACAACAAGTATTAACAACGACTCACGGTCATGCTAGACGCCAGTGTATGGATGCTCGTCACCACAGCCCATACACCACACTCTATCACATAGCACATAGCATATAGTCCTATTCCCTCAAGCTAGGATAGAACAAACACTTACCTCGAATGTTTATGAACAATTCAATCCGTGGCAATGCCTTTTCCTTTCAAATTTGGCTCCAATCCAATCGTATCTATACACAATTGATTTAATATCATCAATACTACTCAACAAACTAATTCATAAGGCCAATTACAACTTTTACAACATTCTGCCCCGGAATAGTGAATTTCGACCCCGGGCCCACATGGTCGGAACTCGGGGTTCGGACCAAAATCCGGTTACCCATCCCCCCACGAGTTCAAGTATATGATTTATTTCAGAATCGGACCTCAATTCGAGGTCCAATTTCCCAATTCATGAAAAACCGTATATTCTACTAAAAACAAGAAATTCTACCATGAAAACCTTTGATTTCTATTGAAAAACATGTTTAATGTTGTTAGGAATTGAAAGAATTAAGTAAAAAGTGACTTACAATTGTTTTGAAGTAGAGGGAGTTCGTGAAAAATCGCCAATGGGTGTTTTTGGGTTGTGAAATGTGAAAAATGAAGCTGGAAATCGGGATTTACAGGTCTCCGTGTTCGCATTTGCGAACATGGGTTCGCAATTGCGAACCCCGACCAATTTCTGGAGTTTGAAAAATAAGCTAAGGCTGGGAAGTTCGCATTTGCGAACTTTTGTTCGCATTTGCGAAGCCAAGGCATACTGGGAGGTTCGCATTTGCGACATAATGTTCGCATTTGCGAACAAGGCTGGCCTCCAGGGACCTTCACATTTGCGAAGAAGGCTTCGCATTTGCGAAGCATGGCTTAACAATGAAGGCCTGGCATTTGCGAGGTTATGTTCGCATTTGCGAACCCAAGCCTTCCTGGACGCCCTTCGCATTTGTGATCAAGGGTTCGCATTTGCGAACCCTGCCTTGATCTGTCACCTTCGCAATTGCGAGAAATGCTTCGCAATTGCGAAGCCAACAACTGGGTGAAAAACCAGCAGTGCAAAAATTCAGAAATTGATCCTACGGCCTATCAAATCTTAACCCGAGCCCCCGGGCTCCCAACCAAACATGTACACAACTTCAAAAACATATTATGAACTTGTTCGTGCGATCACATCGCCAATATCACATCGTTTTCATCAAATCAAGCCTCAAGTTCATGATTTTCATACTTTTGGTTTTCAAAACTTTCAAACTTGGAACTCAAGGTCCAAAACATATCAAACGACATCCAAATGTCATCAAACTTTGCAGAAAGCACATATATAATATTTAAGACTTGTACCGGGCATCGGAACCAAAATACGCGCCCGATACCAAGGTCAATTAATTCATTTTCCTTTAACAATTATATCAAAAACAATTTCACAGAAAAATTCATAACTTGGGCTCTAGGCCTCGGAATTCGACTCCGGACGCATGTCCAAGTCCCATATTTTCCTACGGACCTTTCGGGACCATCCAATCTCGGGTCCGGATCCGTTTACCAAAAATGTTGACCGAAGTCAACCATATCAATATTAATATCATTTTTATCCAAATTTCTCATAGAATTCATATTTTCTATCACAAAATCTTTCCAGCTACATGCTTGGATCGTGCACATAAATCGAGGCAATATAGAATGAAGTTTTCAAGGCCTCAGAAGCTCGAAATAATTAATAAAATAAGTGATGACCCTTTGGGTCGTCACAATCTCCACCTCTAAAACAACCGTTCATCCTCGAACGGACAAAAGAAAGAAGTACCTGAGTCAGGAAACAAGTGTGGGTAGCGGCTCCGCATATCAGACTTGGACTCCCAGGTCGATGCCTCGGGAGGCTGACCTCTCCACCGAACACGCACAGAAGGATAACTCTTCGACCTCAACTGTCGAACCTGCCGGTCTAGAATAGCCACCGGCTCCTCCTCGTAAGATAGATCATTGTCCAATTGGACAGTACTGAAGTCTAACACATGTGTGGGATCGCCGTGGTATCTCCGAAGCATAGATACATGAAAAACTGGATGCACGACCGATAAGCTAGGCGGCAAAGCTAGTTTGTAAGCCACCCCTCCCACTCTGTCTAGAATTTCAAATGGGCCAATATACCTAGGGCTAAGCTTGCCCTTCTTCCCGAACCTCATCACGCCCTTCATCGGCGACACTCGGAGCAATACACGCTCACCAACCATGAAGTCTACATCTCGAACCTTACGATCCGCATAAGTCTTCTGTCTGGACTGAGCTGAACGCAATCTCTCCTGGATAGTCTTGACCTTATCCAAGGCCTCCTAAACTAAATCTGTACCCAACAACCGAGCCTCTCCCGGTTCAAACCATCCAATTGGAGATCGACATCGCCTACCATACAACGCCTCATACGGGGCCATCTGGATGCTAGACTAGTAGCTGTTATTGTAGGCAAACTCTGCTAATGGCAGAAACTGGTCCCACGAGCCTCCGAAATCAATAACACATGCTCGAAACATGTCCTCTAGAATCTAAATAGTCCTCTCGGACTGGCCATCCGTCCGAGGATGAAATGCTCTACTCAACTGAACCTAGGTGCCTAACTCTCCGCCGGACCGCTCTCCGGAACCGCGAAGTAAATTGCGTACCCCGATCGAGAGATAATAGATACCGGCACCCCATGAAGACGAACAATCTCCCTAATGTAAACTTCCGCTAACCTCTCCGACGAGTAGGAGACGGATACTAGAATAAAGTGTGCTGATTTGGTCAGCCTATCAACAATGACCCAAATAGCATCCAATTTCCTCCGAGTCAAAGGAAGTCCAGTAACGAAATCCATAGTGATCCGCTGCCATTTCCACTCGGGAATTTCAATCCTCTGGAATACACCACCGGGTCTCTAGTGCTCATATTTCACCTGCTGACAATTTAGACATCGAGCGACATACGCCACGATATCTTTCTTCATTCTGCGCCACCAATAATGCTGCCGCAAGTCCTGGTACATCTTCGCGGCGCCCGAGTGAATGGAATACCGCGAACTGTGGGCCTCTCCGCTAAGATCAACTCTCGAATCCCTTCAACATTGGGCACACAAACTCGACCCCGCAATTTCAATACCCCATCATCATCTAGATTTACCTGTGTGGCACCTCCCCGCTGTACTGTATCTCTCAAATCACGCAAATGAGGATCATCAAATTGCCTCTCACGGATACGCTCTAATAAAGAAGAACGAGCGACCGTGCAGGCTAACACCCTGCTAGGCTCAGAAATGTCTAATCTCACGAACCGATTGGCTAAGGCCTGGACATCTAGAGCAAATGGTCTCTGACTGACCGGAATGCATGCAAGACTACCCATACTGGCAGACTTTCTACTCAATGCATCGGCCACCACATTGGCCTTACCTGGGTGATATAAGATAGTAACATCATAGTCCTTGAGCAACTCCAACCATCTCCGCTGTCGTAGATTCAACTCCTTTTGCTTGAACAAGTACTGTAGGCTTTTGTGATCAATGTATACCTCACACGTCACACCATATAGATAATGCCTCCAAATCTTCAAGGCATGCACCACTGCTGCTAACTCAAGATCATGAACTGGATAATTCTTCTCATGTATTTTTAGCTGTCTCGAGGCATAAGCGATAACCTTACCATCCTGCATCAAAACCGCTCCAAACCCTGTACGAGATGCGTCACAATAAACTGTATAAGGCCCTGCACCCGTAGGTAGTATCAATACTGGGGCGGTGGTCAAGGCTGTCTTGAGCTTCTGAAAGCTCGCCTCACACTCCTCTGACCACTGGAACTGGATACCATTTTGGGTCAACCTGGTCATCGGGGCTGCAATAGAAGAAAACCCCTCTACAAATCGACGGTAGTAACCTGCTAATCCCAAGAAACTCCGGATCTCAGTCACTGAAGCTGGTCGAGGCCAATTCTGGACTGCCTCAATCTTCTTCGGGTCTACCTGAATACCTTCCACTGATACAATGTGACCCAGAAATGCTACCGAACTCAACCAGAACTCACATTTTGAAAATTTGGCATATAGGTGATTATCCTTCAGAGTCTGAAGAACCACTCTGAGGTGCTGCTCGTGCTCTTCCTGGCTGCGGGAGTATACCAGGATGTCATCTATAAAGACTATCACGAACAGATCTAAGTAAGGCCTGAATACCCGATTCATCAACTCCATGAATGCTGTCGGGGCATTGGTCAACCCGAAGGACATGACCAAGAACTTATAATGCCCATATCTAGAGCGAAAGGATGTCTTAGGAATGTCAGCCGCCCTGATCTTCAGCTGATGGTAGCCTGACCTCAAGTCTATCTTTGAGAATACCCTCGCTCCCTGGAGCTGGTCAAACAAATCATCAATCCTCGGCAATGGATACTTATTCTTTATTGTCACTTTGTTCAATTGCCGGTAATCAATACACATCCGCATCGAGCCATCTTTCTTCTTTACAAATAATATCGGTGCTCCCCAGGGGGAAACACTGGGCCTGATAAATCCCTTCTCAAGAAGGTCTTGCAACTGATCTTTCAACTCTTTTAACTCCGGCGGGGCCATACGATAGGGTGGAATAGAGATGGGTTGAGTGCCCGGTGCCAGATCAATACGGAAATCAATATCCCTGTCGGGTGGCATGTCCGACAGGTTTGAAGGAAAAACCTCAGGAAACTCCCGTACTAGGGGAACTGAATCAATAGAAGTAACATCTGCGCTGGAATCACGAACATAAGCCAGATAAGCTAGACACCCTTCTCGACCATGCGTCGAGCCTTAACATAGGAAATAACGGTGCGAACGGAGTGGCTTGAGGTACCTTTCCACTCTAGTCGGGGTGATTCTGGCAAGGCCAAGGTCACAGTCTTAGCATGACAATCTAGAATAGCATGATATGGGGACAACCAGTCCATCCCCAATATGACATCAAAATCCACCATATCCAAAAGCAACAGATCAACACGGGTCTCAAGACCCCCAAATATAATTACGCACGAACGATGTACCCGGTCGACTACAATGGAGTCACCCACCGGTGTAGACACATAAACTGGAATATCCAGAGCATAGCTGGGCACGGCCAAATACGGTGCAAAGTAGGAAGACACATATGAATATGTAGATCCAGGGTCAAATAATGCTGAAGCACCTCTGCCACACACAAGAATGGTACCTGTAATCACGGCATCTGATGCCTCTGCCTCTGGCCTGGCTGGTAAAGCATAGAATCGGGGATCTGCACCTCCCCTCTGAGCTGCGTCTCTAGGACGACCATCAACTGGCTGACCTCTACCTCGGGCTGGACGGTCTCCACCTCTACGGTCTCGACCTCCACCTCTATAATCTCTACCCCCGCCTCGGGCTGGCTGGGCAGGCTGAGGGTCAGCTGGGGCCTGAATCATGGGACGAGGCCCCGCTGCTCGAGAGTTGCCCGTTGCTCGAGGGCGCTTCCCGATAAAATGACCTGGGTTACCACAACCGTAGCAACTCTTAGACTGATAGGGCTGCTGGCCCCGACGACCCGAATGGCCTCCACGAACACTCTGAAGAGGCCGAGCATTAATAGGAGGCTGATCTGAATACCGCCCACGAAACCCACGATCACCTGGTCCACCCGGTGAAGCTCGAAGCGGCGAATGGAAAGGCCTCGGAAGACCGGTCTCTCGTCAAAGATTCTCTCGCCACCGGAAGAAGAACCACTAAACCTCGCTCGAATGACGAGGCCTCTTGTCTGAAGAATAACCACCTCCCCGAGCAAGAGCCATCTCAACTCTACGTGCTGCATTAGCTGCCTCCTGAAATGATATGTCACTCCCCACGCCCATAGCCATCTGGAGTCTAATTGGCTGATTAAGCCCATCTATAAACCTGCGGACCCTCTCCCGCTCTGTGGGAAGTATCACCACTGCATGACGAGCCAAATCGACAAATCTCGTCTCATACTGAGTGACCGTCATAGTGCCCTGATGGAGGCGCTCAAACTGCCTCCGAAGTGCATCCCGCTGAGTAGCAGGGAGAAACTTCTCCAGAAATAGCTCTGCAAACTGATCCCATGATAAAGCTGGGGACCCTGCTGGTCGAGTCAAGCAATAATCCCTCCACCAAGTCTTGGCGGATCCTGAAAGCCTGAATGTACAGAAGTCAACTCCATTTGACTCCACGATCCCCATAGTCTTGAGAATCTCATGGCAACTGAATAAGAAATCCTGAGGATCCTCTGATGTGGCACCGCTGAAAGTAGTGGTAAATAGCTTGGAGAATCGATCAAGTCTCCATAAAGAATCAGAAGTCATGGCCGCTCAATCTCCGGCATGAGTCGTGGTACCTGACTGGGTGGCCACAGCTGGCTGAACCACTAGTGCCAGAGGCCTGAGGAGCTACTGGCTCCGGAGTACGAGCAATAGGAGTCTGGGCCCCTCCTCCAGCCTGAGAAGCGGCTGGTGCAACTGATAATAAACCGGCTCTGGCAACGCTGTCCATAAATCCCGCTATCCTAACTAAAGCCTCCCGAAGTTCCGGGGTAAATAAAGCCTCTCCTGGGACCTGAGCTGGGCCCACTGGAGCTGCTGGGACTGGAACCTCCTCGTCAATCTCAATATGAGGCTCCACCTCTGGAGTAGCTGCCGGGGGCTGAGCTCTACCCCTACTACGGCCTCTGATACGGCCTCGGCCCTTGCCCCTCACGGGAGCTGCCTGGGGCTCGGGCTGCTGGTCAGCGGACGAAGAAGAGTGTGTCCTCACCATCTGTGAAAGGACAGAATAAAAGTTCAATCAGTATTTAAGGGACAAGTCGCACGACAAGAAAGAACAAATGAGAGACTCTTTCCTAACTCAATAGACTCTGGAGGACAAGTACGGACGTCTCCGTACCTACCTCTCAAACTCTACTAAGCTTGTTCGTGAGTGGTGAGACCTATGTAACCTAGAGCTCTGATACCAACTTGTCACGACCCGGATTTGTTTTCCCCAACATCGGGATCGTGATGGCGCCTACTCGTGTTAGCTAGGCAAGCCACTGTATTCATACTATCCTGTTTTTAATAATATTTCATAATTAATTTATCAACAAAACTATAACTTTGATTAAATAAGTGCGCAAGACCTTATCGAAATAGAAATAACCAGTTTCAAGGTAAAACCATACTGAAATCCTCTACCCAAGACGTGGAGTCACCAACTCACGAACTACTACCGAATACTACACATAAAAGTCTGAAAGAAATATAACATAATCTGTTTGTCTCGGAACAAAGAGACTACAACTAATAACATAAGTAAAGAGAGAGAGACGTCGGGCCTGCGAACGTCTGCAAGCTACCTCGGTCTCAAATATGATCAACTCCCACGCAAAAAGATTTACTGCTGCTGCTCTTGATCGTAACCTGGACCTGTGCAAAAACGCACAGAAGTGTAGCATCAGCACAACCGACCCCATGTGCTGGTAAGTGTCTGGCCTATCCCGGCGAAGTAGTGACAAGCCTAGGACCAGACACCCACATAAACCTGTGCAGTTCAATATATATGTATACCACAAAATAACGAGAAACAACCAAGTAATAGCGCAATAAGGAATATCTCAAAAGAACTCAACAAGTAACAACAGTTAATAAGTCCACAAGGAAAAACAAGGTATAATGGCAAAAACAAGTAATATCAAGTCAAGGAATAGCAAGTAGTTGCACGGCATCACCCTTCGTGCTTTTACTCTCATCCTCACCAAATAAGCAAATAAAGTGTACGACATCACCCTTCGTACTTTTACTCTCATCCTCACATCCATGGTACGGCATGATCCTTCGTACATGGTTCAATAACAAGGCACGGCATGATCCTTCGTGCATAATCAATAAAACATGGCACGGCATTAACCTTCGTGCATAATCAATAAAACATGGCACGGCATTAACCTTCGTGCATAATCAATAACAAGGCACGGCATTAACCTTCGTGCATAAATAATAAATCAAGGCACGGCATCACCCTTCGTGCATTATCACTCTTCCTCACCCAAATAACAATCACAGTTAAGGGCAGAGAAAGAAAACAACAAATCATTAACCGTCCCGGCAAGGGACACTATATTCATTTCAACAAAGTCCCTGCAAGGGCAATCAATATCTCACTTCACAACAAGTCCCGACAAGGGAGAACAATAACAATTCTACAACCCGGCAAGGATTCAACAATTTATCTTCAAATATGTCTCACAACAAGTATTAACAACGACTCACGGTCATGCTAGACGCCAGTGTATGGATGCTCGTCATCATAGCCCATACACCACACTCGATCACATAGCACATAGCACATAGTCCTATTCCCTCAAGCTAGGATAGAACAAACACTTACCTCGAATGTTTATGAACAATTCAATCCGTGGCAATGCCTTTTCCTTTCAAATTTGGCTCCAATCCAATCGTATCTATACACAATTGATTTAATATCATCAATACTACTCAACAAACTAATTCATAAGGCCAATTACAACTTTTACAACATTCTCCCCGGAATAGTGAATTTCGACCCCGGGCCCACATGGTCGAACTCGGGGTTCGGACCAAAATCCGGTTACCCATTCCCCCACGAGTTCAAGTATATGATTTGTTTCAGAATCGGACCTCAATTCGAGGTCCAATTTCCCAATTCATGAAAAACCCTATATTCTACTAAAAACAAGAAATTCTACCATGAAAACCTTTGATTTCTATTGAAAAACATGTTTAATGTTGTTAGGAATTGAAAGAATTAAGTAAAAAGTGACTTACAATTGTTTTGGAGAAGAGGGAGTTCGTGAAAAATCGCCAATGGGTGTTTTTGGGTTGTGAAATGTGAAAATGAAGCTGGAAATCGGGATTTACAGGTCTCTGTGTTCGCATTTGCGAACATGGGTTCGCAATTGCGAACCCCGACCAATTTCTGGAGTTTGAAAAATAAGCTAAGGCTGGGAAGTTCGAATTTGCGAACTTTTGTTCGCATTTGCGAAGCCAAGGCATACTGGGAGGTTCGCATTTGCGACATAATGTTCGCATTTGCGAACAAGGCTGGCCTCCGCGACCTTCGCATTTGCGAAGAAGGCTTCGCATTTGCGAAGCATGGCTTAACAATGAAGGCCTCGCATTTGCGAGGTTATGTTCGCAATTGCGAACCCAAGCCTTCCTGGACGCCCTTCGCATTTGCGATCAAGGGTTCGCATTTGCGAACCCTGCCTTGATCTGTCACCTTCGCAATTGCGAAAAATGCTTCGCAATTGCGAAGCCAACAACTGGGTGAAAAACCAGCAGTGCAAAAATTCAGAAATTGATCCTACGACCTATCAAATCTTTACCCGAGCCCCCCGGGCTCCCAACCAAACATGTACACAACTTCTAAAACACATTACGAAATTGTTTGTGCGATCACATCGCCAATATCACATAGTTTTCATCAAATCAAGCCTCAAGTTCATGATTTTCATACTTTTGGTTTTCAAAACTTTCAAACTTGGAACTCAAGGTCCAAAACATATCAAACGACATCCAAATGTCATCAAACTTTGTAGAAAGCACATATATAATATTTAAGACTTGTACCGGCCGTCGGAACCAAAATACGAGCCCGATACCAAGGTCAATTAATTCATTTTCCTTTAACAATTATATCAAAAAGAATTTCACAGAAAAATTCATAACTTGGGCTCTAGGCCTCAGAATTCGACTCCGGACGCATGTCCAAGTCCCTTATTTTCCTACGGACCTTTCGGGACCATCCAATCTCGGGTCCGGATCCGTTTACCAAAAATGTTGACCGAAGTCAACCATATCAATATTAATATCATTTTTATCCAAATTTCTCATAGAATTCATATTTTCTATCACAAAATCTTTCCGGCTACATGCTTGGATTGTGCACGTAAATCGAGGCAATATAGAATGAGGTTTTCAAGGCCTCAAAAGCTCGAAATAATTAATAAAATAAGTGATGACCCTTTGGGTCGTCACACATAATGACCGCAAAATTGCCTCAAAATTTTCACAGCTTTTGTTACGGAATACGACCAAAATGCGATCCTCATTCTTGATCCGCGGTCGCAGAATACGCCGCACATTTGACACTCAAAAACCTTCGAGAAATTATGTGGTGGATCTGCGGTCCGCAGATCCATTCTGCAATCGCATATCGACCGCATTTTCAACACCTATTTTCGAAAATATTCTGTTACGCTCTGCGGTAGGAATGCGGTCCGCATAGCAGATCTGCGGTCGCATTCCTGACCGCATAATCGACACTTTTCTGGAAAAATTGATTCTTTAAATTTTTGAAACTTAAATCACTACCAAGGGTCCGAACCGCGGCTCGGACCATGACACCACAGCTACTAGGTTTTATGCACAAAAATTTTACGGGGCCTTACACCATGTGCCCGAAATCCAAAAAAATTCGAAGATAAAGCTTACCCATGAACTCACGAACTCAAATACATGATTTTCTCTTACTTCCATACTCAAAATCGTGGTCAAAATTTAAGAACACTAACTTTTTAGATCTTCCCTCAAACCCCAAATTTTTCTACAATTTTCATGCCCAAATCCATGTATAAACCTTGTATTTAACTCAAAGCAAGCATAAATTACTTACCTCATGACAAGTGACAAAAATGGCGCCTCAAAGCTGCTCCCCATCGATTCTAATGAAAGAAAAACAGGGTTGAAATGAAGCCAACCCCGAATTTTTAAAGACCTCACTGCTCCAGTCATTTCTGCACCTGCAGACCTTGAACCGCTTCTGCGGTTCCGCAGGTGCGATCACCAGGTCGCATCTGCGATCCACCCTGACCATCCTAGCTTCCGCTTCTACCCTTCCTTTTCCGCAAGTGTGGTCTCGCATCTGCGGCTCCCTGACCGCATCTGCGGTCCCAGCTCCCCTCACCAAAATCCGCATCTGCGGTTTTCTTGACCGCTTCTGCGGCTCCGCACCTGCGGCCAAATCTTCGTAGGTGCGGAAAAACCAGATATCAGCTGCCTCAGCTTTTCTTCAACTCCAAATTCGATACGTTAACCACTCGGAATCCACCCGAGGCCCCCGGGACCTCAACCAAACCTACCAACCAATCCCAAAACACGTTATAGACTTGCTTGAGGCCTCAAATCATATCCAACAATGCTAAAACCATAAATTACACCCCGATTCAAGCTTTATGAACTTCGGAATTTTAAAATTCTATTTCTGATGTTTAAACCTATCAAATCACATCCGATTGACCTCAAATTTTGCACACAAGTAATATTTGACATTATAGACCTACTCTAACTTCCGACCCCGATATCAAAAAGTCCACTTCCGGTCAAACTTCTCAAAAACCTCCAAATTTCTATCTTTAGCCAAATGGCTCCAAAATGACCTACGGGTCTCCCAATGCACTTATGATCGTGCCCCCAACTCCAGAATCACCATACGGAGCTATTCACAGTCTCGAAATCCCAAGCGGACATTGATAACACTAAAATGCACTTCAAGCCAAACTTATGAAATTCCTTCTAAAATGCTAACTTCCACAATAGGCGCCAAAATGCTCTCGGGTTATCAAAACTCCGAACTTGGCATACGCCCAAGTATGAAATCATCGTACGAACTTGCTAGAACCTTCGGATCTCAATTCCGAGGTTGTTTGCTCAAAATTCTCATCCTAGTTCATTCTTATTTAAGCTTCCGAAATGAGAATTCTATTTCCAAATCGACTTTGAACTTCTCGGAACTTAATTTTGACGGCGCGTACAAGTCGTAATACTTGAAATGAAGCTGTTCATGGCCTCTGACTACTGAACGGAGCGCTAGGACGCAAAACGACCGGCCGGGACGTTACATTCTCTCCCACTTAAATATAAATTCGTCCTCGAACGTGCTGAGAACTACACTAGGGTAGTCTGAAATTGTTGTTTAATTTGTTATGCACCTTCCCATGCTACCGCAACTCGGCTGAGAACACTAGCTCGATCAATTTTGAAGATATTCTTTTTTATTAAAGCGGATACGCCTTATAGCCCAATTCCAACACCCGATATTCTCTGCCAAGCCTGTTTCCAACATAGGATCACCATATTAATTACCACACGTTGTACCTAACGCAGTTGCATAACGTTGTTGAATTCATACCCAACATCACTTTACTCACCGGCCCACAATATAATTTTTATGACCAACTTAGTCCAAATCTCACTAATCTGATGCTCCAATTACACCACATGACGTACACAGGTCTTACTCTAACCTTTACAATACCGCCACGATGGAAAAAATGTGCAGAAACTCATAATCAAATGCCGAGCCAATATTCATTAGGTCTATACTCCTGACAAAACTTCACCTTATTTTGAACCCAATAATGGTCCTATCTCCATAACATACCTCATATAGCTGGATTGCACAAAATCCTAAATCAAGGGATCTCGTCACATCTGATAACATTGCTCACTCAATAAGCCACCCCAGACAATATTAAAATCTTATATGATGTTACCATGTGCCAATAGGGCACTAGTTCGAATGTGATACAAAAGGAAACGAACTCCGGAAAAGAGATCTAATTACCTCGCTCACGAATCATACATGCGACGCATGCAACATGCTAAACGGACACCCTGCTCGCGAATCATACATGTGACGCGGGCTCACAGCTAGAACGAGCTTCCCTCAGAAAATGGGAAACAGAACATATAAAGGCAAATAGGGGAACTGTACTAAACATCACACTGTGCGGCGTGAAACCTGATCCAAATAACATACCCATGGTGGCGTGCCACCCGATCCACACATAGAACTCACCCGATTTTCAAGGTCCTACTTCTTTTTTCTTTTTTTTTTTGTCAAGTTAATTTTTTCTGCACATAACCCTTCCACTCCCTCAGAACCCACCAGAAACGACCTGAAAACCTCCATCTCCGGCTATTCTTTTTTTTTTCTCTCCCACCTAATACCTTTCACTTCCACTATTTTATCTTCTTCTCACCTACAAAATAAGAACCACATGCAAAACCTTCAAGTCCAACCTTTTACCACCAAATATCATAGAGAAAAAATTACAAACTACGAGGCAAAAATCACCACCTCGAAAAATCAGAGAGAATAATTAGGAAGCGACAAATAACTTTTATCATGATTAAAATATGCCCCGATTTTTTCTAGCAAATCAGTAAAAAATTTAAACAAATCAAAAAGCTAAGGACATTGTTGTTTTTTAATTTTTTATTACCCTTACTAAAAATATCAGTCCCGGTCTTGATCCGATGAATTTACTTTATGATAATGGATGTTGACGTTTCTCTAAAGTATTTGAGTGTGTTTGATGGTTAATAATTGAAGAATAGTTAGATGTGTTGGTTGAATATGTAGTTTTTGAGTTTGATTTATCAAAATGTGGTTATGGCTTTAATTAAGAATAGAAGAGGAAAAGCCAGAAATGAAGAAAAAAAAGACAGAAAGGAAGAAGAAGATAAATGGAGGTGCTGGGGTGGGAGATATGTGCGACAATTAAGGAGGGGGAGGACAAGGGGAAATGAGTAAAGAAAAGAAAGGGGTAGGGGTAAGTGTACGGGGATAGGTAAATAAAGTTGAATTTATTTTTTATTTTTAAAATTAATTATTTACCTTTTAAAAAAAAAATATGTCATATTCACACGCTTAATACTTGTAATTAACACAAAAATTGCCACATCACTTATAATATTGCCACATAAGCATAGTTAATGGTCAAAAGTATTTATTAGTAGATATTTTCTCAACTAGAAGTGTTCAAATGAAAAATCTAGAAGTTTAGGTATCGGCTTTCAAAAACCCTACATATTTAACTGACCAGTAAGTCATTTCGCCCTTTTAAATTAACAATGGTACCTGCTCTCTTTTGAACTCAATTGGTATAGAAACACATGTACTCTACGTGTCTATCAGATATTTTTATCAGTTCATCTAGATTTTTTCAAGATAAAGAACTGGAAGGTTGGGTCAAATTTAGATCCTGCTAGATGTCTTCAATGGAAAACTTGACCTCCTCATACTCAAAATTTTCAGCCACAAAACTATATTCACTTTTAATTATCTTATGTTTTTTCTTTCTGCTCCAGCTGCGTTTGTCTTGGCTTTTAGATTCATTTCAAAGTTTCTCTATTTTTCCGGTTTGCATGTGGACCGCTAAGTTATACTTAGTTTTCTTTATAACTCATAAATGAAATGGGACACATAAAATAAATTCAATATTGAGATAGCAGAAACCAAATTAACTAACTTCATGTATGATGTAAAATTATTTTAATAGCCATGAAATTAAAAAAATTCATCACCCTTTTGAAGTTATGTGGATCGCGGACTAAAAAGATTAAAAGAGGGGAGGTCGGGTGGGAAATGAGAGAAAAGGTAAAAATTCACAGTCCCTTAATACGTGAAATTGCGGAATAATCAGATATATCTATTGGGATACTATACAAATATATTTTAAAATTAAAATTAAATAATTCATTTTATTATAGGTACCAGGGAAAAAAAAATAGTATAGTATTATATTAATTGATACTTTCATCGGACATATCATATATATTTCTCTTGTAATATGTAGTATGTTCGATTTGAATTGTACTTTAATTTCAAAATTAGAATATTATGATATGTTTTAGAATATTGGGAAGACTTAGAGGTGTAGAATATAATATTGTTTGAAATATTTTATATAATTTTAAAACTTTAGTATATTATAAAAACGAGTCTTGCAAATAAAACTTATATCAAACTTAAAAGAGAAAAATTATTTACATCCCTCTAAGTTTACTATAAAAATCAAACTCATCCTCTAATTTTGAACAATTGTTATTTCATCCTTTTATCCTACGCAATGTTTATTTTACCCTATGGCATTTTCAACTCCCCATATATGTATACCTTTTTTTATTATTATCTCGATATTTTTAGTGCAGGTATTTATTCATAATTTAAATAATATTATATCTTATTATATAATTTAATCTAAGTTCACTAACATTATAAATAAAATAATTATATTATGAATTTATTACAAAAAATACATATACCGTATGTTAGTGTGTGTATGATTTTAAGTTCCAGTACTTTATTATTCTCCATGTGTATAGAAATTTTTGAGCTTTGATTGTTATAAATAGATTTGTCTAAATTATAATTACAGTTCATGTAGAGTGTAAATATATAATTTTTACAAATTTACTACTATAAAATTTACCGCTATTTTTATCCATTATTTTTTTTAATTACCTACAATGCAGTATTTATAAAATTTTCACACTCCTTTATTCTTAATTGAATATAGATTATGTTTTGATTGTCGCTGATAAAATTATTGATACGAGTAAATTATACATTATAATTTTTTTATTTTTCTCATTTATTTTACCATTGAAAGTCATTAACTTACATGCTTAACTATTACTTTTCACTTTTATTTGTTTCGAAAAGTTTCTTTAATTTGTGGATAGGTAAGCCAATAATATAATTTAAAGTTTAGAGAATATCATTATGTTAAATACATATTTGATTATTTAAAGTTGGAGAATAAATTTTTAACGAAAACTTGGGGATGTAAATTATTTTCACCCAAACTTAAAATCTAACTAAAAATAATTCATGTATTATTAACCAAAAATCTTGGTTAACTGGATATAAATCTTGTATCTCCTGACCTGGAACTTTTCGTCAATGGCGGCTTTCAGCTTAGTTTTTTTCTCTCTCCTCCTTCTCGTCCTCCCTCTATCCCTCTTAGCCTTTCTCGCCTTCATCGTCCGACCACGTCCCGTAAAAGTGCCAATTAAGAACCGGCACGTGTTCATCACAGGCGGGTCAAGCGGCATTGGCCTAGCGCTAGCTCAACGAGCTGCTTCAGAGGGATCAAAAGTCTCAATCCTCGCTCGCAACACTAGCAAGCTCGAGGAAGCGAGGGATGCGATTCGGCTTTCCACTGGCCGTGACGTGGCCATTTTCAGCGCTGACGTCAGAAACTACGAGGCCGTAAAGAAGGTTATAGAAGATGCAGGGCCGATCGATGTGTTGGTGTGCAATCAGGGCGTATTTGTACCTCAGGAATTGGAGACCCAAGATATTGAGGAGATCAAGTTCATGATTGATGTGAATTTGACGGGGACTTTTCATTTGATTAAAGCTGCTTTGCCTGGAATGAAAAACAGGAGCGGCCGTGGACCTGGATCCATCGCTATCATGTCTTCACAAGCTGGCCAGGTTTGATATCTCTGTTTCAGGTTTCAATTTCAATGCTGATCTAACCTCATAGACCCCTGGTTTAAAGGTTAAAGTCGGTTAGATATGCAGGAAAATATGTATTCATCCAAAATATTTTACTGAGGAGTTTTAATTATTAGGTAAATAGGTAAGTGAGAATACCAGTCATTTTTCTCAGATGTGAGGTAACCAAACACCGCAAAATGATTTTCTCAAAACATTTTCTGTTATACCCAACTTAGAGTTAAAAGAAATTAGCAGTGCAGCCAAGTGGGTATATCTGTGGACACAAGGACGATTAAGGAGCTAATGTATCCTGATGTCAATATTTCTTTACCAACTATGCTTACACCAAATCAAGGGCATGCTTAATTGCATTATATGAACATGCTTGATTGCGTTATACTCTTTTGCCTTAATTTGTGTTGTCAAATTTCTCTTCGACCATTTCTGCAGTTTGCCGTGTAAGAATTGAGGATAAGATCTGATATTTATAGCAAAAGTCCAAGGAAAATGCTTGGTGACAGCTATACTAATTCACAAAGTGTGGGCAATCTTATGATTTTGCATTATGCTAGTTAGTACACAATTCTTGAATCTGAATCTTATTTCATCTTCTGTTCCCATTGATATCTAGTCTCTATTGCAATTTTTATTTGTTATTTCGTCTAGGAACTTTTGGACAAAAAGAAAGAAAAATAAGTTAGAGATGATCATCGCAATCGTCGAATAAAAGTAATTTTGTTTCCCTTGTGTTCACATGTATGCGTGTACTCATGGTTAAAAGTTTAACTGAAAGATCCGCCTCTTCAAATGCTTCCTCAAATAGTAGTTTAATCTTAAAGACGGGAGATTGGTCATTGGTCCGTGATGCAGCAGTATGGCACAATTAAGGGAGAACTTGCGTCTTTAGCCGGCAACATTTCTTCAAATAGTAGTTTATAACCTGAAAGACTGGAGCTTGGTCTGTGATGCTAAAATATGATAGAATCAACGGAATTTCTTTCCCCATACAACTGTATTAATGAACTTTAACCATGTTTCTGTCTTTTCCTAGCTTATTTGGTTTTCGTTTGCTATTTTATTTTGTCTTAGGTTGGCATATATGGTTATACAGCTTATTCAGCCAGTAAGTTTGGCCTCAAAGGACTGGCAGAAGCATTGCAGCAGGAGGTTATTGGTGAAAATATTCACGTATCACTAATATTTCCCCCGGACACTGAAACTCCTGGATTTGCTGAAGGTGAAATGAGAATAGACCCCCCTCTGTTTCTTCTGGTTGTTATTGCTGCATGTCCCAATGCACGAACTAAAATGATATGCTACATGTTTAAATATTAAAAGTTGGTTTTATCTTATTTCTTATGAACAAATCATCATGCGGAAGGATTGTAGGTTAGTGGTTGTTTAATAGAGTTACATATATAAACCTTTGCATTGGGATTTCTTTCCGACCAAGCAAACAAGTCTAACTTTACCTTATCAAAAAAGAAAAGAAAAAGGAACTGGGTTACTCTAGCTCTGTTTCTAAACAGAGGCAGATCTAGCCCTTCAGTTGGATTGGGGGTGGGTCAACCAAACCCATTTCTTTTTGCTTGCTTCATGTTTTTCTATTTAAAATTTTAAAATGTAATATGACCATATCCACTCCGAAACCACTGACTCTAAATGCTAGATCTACCACTGAATCTAAATTGATATGTTAGTTATATATCCTTTTCTTTAGTCCCTGATGCACAAATTAAATGGAGTACATTTTATCATGATTCAATTGGCTATGCAAAATCTGTTTCTGCCTTTTATCTTCTTGAAAGGGCATGAGGATCCCTAGAACCTGACAGGATGGTTAAAGCTGCATTGGAGTGTCTGTTTGTTTTATTTGGATAGTACAGCTCTAGAAAAGTTTGAAGCTTAATGTGTATTGCATCTGCTTCTTTTTGGTAAGAGTGTGGTCAAGGTGTTGACATGCTTATGCGAGTTCAGGAGTTCCATTATTTATGACTTTTAGGTTGTTATACTTTTCTTATTTGCATATTTCAGTCTTGCAGTTTTGTCTCTATAGTCTATTCTCATTTAACCATTGTAACCTGTTGCTGCATTTTTTTGTGTGAACCTGCTTGGTGCTCTCTTTATTTTAAGTAATAGTTTACTGTTTACCAATTCGAAAGAAGAGAGAAGAAGAAAAATGTGAAGAGTGCACATGGAGATAATGCATGCACTAATATTGCACCTTGGGAGACATCATCATCACTGTCGGTGTTGCACCCATCTCATTCCAAGCATTTTGAGATGAAATCTTAGGTACTCCTAGTGCTCTTGCTTCTGAGGCATGCACACATTGTTTAATGTACTTGATAGAGGCTTCAGCTTACCTGACTGATAATCAGCTTAAGTGTGCATAAATTTGGCTATACTCCTTTACCATCTATTTTTCAGTATTTCACCCGTTTGAACAACAATTATGAAAGTCTCATTGCTATTGCAGAGAACAAAAGAAGGCCACGGGTGACTAGTATAATAGCAGCTTCTTCTGGTGCCATGAAAGCTGACGAAGTTGCTAAGATAGCTTTGAATGGCATTAAATCAGGAAATTTTACTGTCCCTTGTAACTTTGAGGGATTCTTGCTTTCCATAGCAACTGCTGGTCTATCTCCTCAAAGATCATTCCTGATGGCATTTGTCGAAGTGATAGCTGCTGGAATATTACGTGTTGCTGGCCTATGTTTCCAGTGGAATTGGTACGGAAGTATAGAGAAATGCCTGGAGAAAGGAAATAGCGAATGACTACTTAGCACAGTCTAACAAATGCTTTTTGCAACTTCCTTAAAAAATTAGTTTGATCCACGGGTACTAAAACTATGTAGTCCTTGTCCCTGTTAGATTTTGTCCATTACCAAGTTTCGCTGGCTAGTTTTACCAGTTTTTCCTATCTAGTGTGCTTGAAGTTCAATAGATTTTTAGTTAACCGGTAAGGTTATACTATTAGTTTTGCATTTAAGCTTAATATTCTTGAGCTGTCACAACCTTCATCCCTGTGTTTATGGTTATTAGCTGCGTAGCAAAGTTAGTAGAAATGAAGAGAAGTGAAAGAGAAAAAAAGGAATAAATTTCAAGTGCATATGTCCAATTAATACATGGAGACAGGAAGGTTAATAAGTGGACAGATCATTGAAATGTTGTTAAGAATAACTTCAATTTACTAGCTTCCATTCTGAATATCTACTGTTTCCGTCTTAACCTTCTCTACTTTCGACAGGCTCTTTGATTTTTTTGTGGGGAAGGGCTATTTGTGTGGGTACCAAAAGGAGGCAGCTTGAACTTTTCTGTTGGACTATTTTTTGCAACATTCAATTTTCTAAAGAACGAATTGGATAGCCTAAGAGTTGGACCACTAGCTGAGCAACACAAACCGGATAAAGAGAAGGAACATATAGAATATGTTCTTTAAAAAATTGGTTTAGAATTATTAGGGAAAGGAGAAGATTAACTTAACAAATGACACATAATCTTGTAAATTTACGAATAAAATTTTTCGATTAAAAGAAGAGAATAATTTAGAACATCCAGAAAAGTTAAAACAAGATGACATTAATAGCTTGCCATGGATGGAATAATTAAAAAATATATATATATACTGCTACTTAAAATTACTTCAAAAGTGTTGAACAAACACATTGTATTCAACAGTGGCATCTCCACTCTTTATATCAAAGTTAAAAGTATGGGCCAATGCATAACCTCTAGCAAACCTAAAGAGGCGAGTGCCACCCACAATAGGCATCTCCCTTACATCTCTGGGAACTGAATTTCTACCAAGAATACTTATGCTGCTGCCATTATACTTACCTTCAATGAACTCAAAGGTCAAAACCATAAGCAAGGCAAGCTCAGTCTGCGAAGCGATGGAGTAAATCCCTTGTGCTCTTCCTATAATCTTAGATGATGCATTAGGCCCTACTGTTAATGCATCATCAAAAATGAAAGTTTTTCCAAATCCGTAGATTCCATCTCCTCCTGGTGAAATGACTTTGATTGATGAAGGATTTTTTCCACTTACAATGTCATGGAAGTAGAAATGGAGATGGCTCGTTTTTTCAATTGGTTTTATGGTTAGGATGTCAGAAAATTCCTCAACAAACGCTCCATGTGAGGGGGTAAAGAGGATTAGAAAGTAGGAAATAGAGAGAGTGTAACTAAGGAAAGAAGCCATTTTGTGAAGTAGAAAGTTTGGTAAGTTGAAAGAGTACAACAGGGAGATTCTTATATAGGGAGAGTGTATATGAGTTGATTTTTGTTGGTTAAGATGTTGACTGTGTATCCCTTCTCTTCTACCATAGTGGAGAATTTTGCTTGATTTTGAAGGTGATACAAGGATGATAAAAGCTTTTAGTAATTGAGTTGAAGTAAATTCTACTATAGATGGTGTCTTTCGCTTTTGCTACCAATAAATTATAATGCATGTGTCTCGCTTGAAGTGGATGTGGGCCCCCCATGATCTCATGATTATACTCAATGAGAATGACTTGTATTATAATACATGACGTAGGAATATGACATCTAATATTTTTTTTTTTTTTTTTAAAACCCCCCCCAAATTAGGAGGATATATAGTGTTTCCACACTTCCCCTCCACAGTGACTCAAACCCAAGACCTAACGGTCGTAGGTGGAGGTGCTTACCAACTGAGCAAGCCTCACTTGTCTCAAATATCCTCTTAGACATCAAGTTTATCTTATACGAAGATAATAAATTTTAGAAGACTTATATGTAAACCAGAAATGTATGCAGCCAAAATTTTTGTGAATATGTTCAACGTTTGAGGTATACTTGTGAAAGAATAAGCAGAATTAAGAACAATTAACGTGAATATCAGAGAAGTAAGAATATTATTGGAAAATATAAAAGCACACGCTTGAAAACTATAAACATAAATGTCCATACCCGGGGCGGACCTACGCTTGGGGGTGGGGGGCACGGGCACCCGTTGACCTCGGTAAAAATATTATATATATATTCTATATATATAAGTTAATACAGGAAGGACCCCTATAAATATATTATGCTACACCCTCAATCACAAAGACTGGATAAAAGAGTTGGTTTGTGGAGTAATTATCTTTCTCAAGACTCAAGTTTGAACCTCACGTTCAACAATAAAAATAACATTTTTGATTGGGGCTCAAATACTATAGTGTATTTGATTTAGTTTTTTCCAATGAACCCACCCATTTTACTTTTAGTTAAATTCTTACGTCAAAAGCTTCTTCTACAATTATCTCTCTCCATACAGAAAACTTCTTCCTTAATTTTCAAAGTCCACATGCAACCACTAGTTATTAGTATGCCTAAAGTCATCGAGTAATTATTTTCGTCGTAACCCTACTGCCTACAAATATTGTTAAAATATTGTTACAGTGCATCCGCTACCTTTAAATCCTGGGTCCGCCTGTTGTCCATACAACTTCACATCACATATTGTATAAGAAAGTAAAGTTGTTAAACTTCAAATAATAAAACTTCCATATATTAAATGAAAGAGAGGAGGAAGGTAATTGGATAATAATATTACTCCCATTGGAATAAAAAAAACACTTCAGGAATAGTGTCCTATACTTTACACCCTATTCATATAGCAAAGCACCTATGGTATTCTCATGGCATTACCCATTACATTCCAGCTGATGTTAGCAACATGTTCTAGATCTTTTAGCCATCTCCCATTGAAGAAGTAGGTGAGTTATTGTTTTTCTTCTTTTCTTTCACACATCAAATACTAGAGTTGCACCATAGGCTACTCCAACTGAAGAAAGTTACTTTTAAGGTATATATTTTCTTCATCATATTGCCTTAAGGGATCTAACTACATTATTCTATGATTGGAGTAGAAAGATTTCATATTCCCCCAGAATCTACCAATCTCATTACCCGGCCAAAAATTAGCAAAAATATCGGCAGTACGAAATAATAAATATAATGAATCTGATTGTTTCTATGCTTATCTTGAATTAATTCAAACAAATAATCCTAGTTAGAGATCACATGTGTTTTAAGTTCATCCTAATATTCGAATATTTTAGCTTGATTTCAATAGTTATTAGACTTGGAAGTAGCAGAATGAGGTAAAGCTATACAAGTAATCAGAGGCGGACCCAGAATTTAAAGGTGACGGGGACACTATTATTTTTGTCATAGTCATGATTCATACGAATTATTAGCTACAAAGTTTGACATGTAAATCTCTTAAGACTTTGATGATTATGATAAGTGCTAAGCTTCAATTTTTAATATAGAGTAGAGTTTGGAATTTTTTGAAGGAGAAGTTTTATCATAAGAAAGGGGATTTTGGGCGAAAACTAAAAAAAAAAAAAAAAGAATCTGAAACTAAAGGAAAAAAGCCAAAAAAACAAAAAAATGGACTTATAGTGTTTTCAAGTAAAATCAAAGTTGCTGTTGCAGCAAGGGTTGTTGTTCAGACCAGTGCCCCAAAGGGGCCTTCAAGAACGAGGGTGCCTAATATAATATATAACTGTTTCACCATTTATATAGCCTACATATACCTATATATATATATATATATATATATATATATATATATATATATATATATATATATATATATATATATTTTCCCGAGCTTAACGGGTGCCAGTGGCCCTCTACCTTCCACCTAGGTCCGCCCCTGCAAGTAATTGTTTTAAGGCATCAAAAATTTTGTTTCTGATAAAAAGTCCATAGGTTGTACACCTATCATACGTCGCTTGAATTGTGATAGCCACAATGTTTTGCAATTAATCTGCATTGTCTTAGTTATTTACCAACAAGTGAAGATCCAGTGAAGGTTGGAAGAGCAGGAGGAAGCAAAGGCAGTTCCACTGTCTATACATTCAACATATACACATGCACCCTCCTACACCATCCATATTGAGGTCTTTAAGCATGTTGTAGTATTACATAAAAGTCGTCACAATGGTGGGCATTCTGAGCCTAGATTTCTTCTTGAGACACATTACAAATGCCTCCATTATGAAGGCATGTTTTAGTGGAGACATCAACTGACATAACTCATACGGTACTTGCTTATAGATCATGTCTAAGGTTTCTAATTCTTCAGTATATATCTTTCCTGTAACCAAAAAAGGAAAACTACGACAAACACAAGAATCAATCAAAATGCTTGCAATGCATCAAAAGACAGACCTCTACCCAAGAAAGCCAATTTTTAGTTGATTTCGAGAAGTAGTGGGTCATCTTGATTGTGAGTAGGGGGAACTTTTGATACTGTCAAGTATAGTAAAAATATTCATACCATCTTAGCTTTATCGCTTGATGAAGATTACCACTATAATCAGAACTCAAACACTTAACAACCCAAGAGTTTGTTAGAAAGAAAATGACCTCCCATAATAGGCATAATGTTACTGAATAGAGAGCTTGTGAATATATCTAGATCTTTTCTGTCAGTTTTTTTAGTTCTTGTTTCTCGTTTATTAGATTTTTTGATTATATTCAAAATTGTAAATCTTGAATCAGTGAACCACAAGATAATATCACGCTTGAGGCCTTGTTCTATCAATGGTTCATCCCATAGTATACACTTAAACATATGATATATTAATCAACCCACGGAAGAAAAAGAAAGAACTTAAAGAGGTAGAGAAAACTCACCTTGAAGCCTTGTTCATACACCCCATGTAATTGTAGGCACCCCAACTGAAAATGCTATAATATTTAGACATCTGTATCGTCCTCATACAGCTTATCTAAGATCTGGGAACCTAAATATCAATGAGAAATTACACCTAAGAGATAAACTACAGAGCATTCAGAAAAAAAAGAATATTAATCAATTTTGAAATAAGAAAGAAAATCAATGCGTCATTTGTTGACAGAATGCAAGTTTTCGATTAATTCTACCATACATGGGAAAGTACTTTAAACAAGAAATAAATAGATGTGAACTTTATGCCTAGCCTTCTTTTGTTTAGTGTTGCGAGGTAAAGGAATTTATCGGCTTTATCAAATGACAAATCATTGATAACTAATCTTGAACAAGCACCAAGAAAATTAGTTGGAATGCTTATTGGTTCAAAAAAAATTTAAAGCAACCAAAATTATTATCTCCAAAAGAGTATATAAAAGTCAGCTACTAATGCTCTATGTGTGTCGATGAATAACATTTCCTAATATCAAACAAACAAAAATTGAGCACTTTTGGCTTTTTAAAATATGCAAGTATGCTACTAAAAAAACTTAATTTTTGTGCATAACATATTAGTTGAGATGTCAATGCAATAACTACAAATTTCAGTGATTTTGCAAATAAAATAAATCCAACTAAAAAATATTCTAATTTGATTGCTACATCAACCTTTGAACAAAAGCCACAGAAGAGTGCTCAACTTTGTTCCTCTTCCACATGTTTTATCACTTTCTTCTAGTTTTTGGTCAGCTCTAGGCAAGGATTAATAGAGCTGAAATTTTTCATCAGTAGAGCTTACCTGAAAATGGCTGAGAAAACACCAGCACTATAAACTTAAAAAGATTAACCAATAATATCAAGAAGTGAAACCCTAAGATTATTTATTTACTAATAAGCAGACAAAAAGAAGATCACCATTTATCGGAATTACAATCGTTGAGATCGTCAAATCCATGTGCTAGTGAATTCCTGCTAGCAAGAGAAAACGAGGAAAGCATTAAGGGATGCTAGACAAAGACGTTGAAGACAAATGCATTATCTAATTAAGCTCGAGCATGCCCGGCAGATCAGCTACAGCCTCCTCATCTAGTGCCTCAACAGGTGCCTCAACGCCCCCTTGCTGGGGATAGCCATGCTTCATCCCCGTACCCTCGGGCGTGCGATGGGCCTACCCCAATGGTGGTGCTCTGGCACCACATAATCAGGGTCGTGATCTAACCGCTCGCCCTCTCTGGCTCGCTGCAGTGTCCGGAGAGCCAACTCTGTCACCTACCGGCCATACTCTTGCAATGCGACCGCATGATTGCCGGCATGCTGCTGCATCTACAGTCCTAACTGGTAGAATAAATAATGACCAATAGCCTATACAACATTTTAAATATTAATTACAGAATGATATATCATAGTTATAAGTAAGAATACCAAATAACATACTAGTGCCTCGTGCCTCCCGGCGTATGGTCTGTACCGACTGCCAGCTTGATGAAAGGAGTTTCCGGTAAGAAGTTGGGTGACGCTACAGTACCAAGACGTATATATCTGAATAGTCGTCGTCTGGATCTATGAAGTTGAGGGCGAATCAGGTCAGCTCGCTGGTCCCAAGTATGGACATGCGCCTCTAGCCATGCTACAAATGCGTCGTCCGCCCTCGAATGATCATCCCGCTTATAATATGTAACCTCCCATGTAGGCGCTCTCGGTATATACTGCGGGCGGTCTAACTGGCGAAGTAACCTCTTTGTGGCATGATGCTCCATAATATCGAGGAACATCAGCGGAACGGAAGTGCTCCAATCGGTCGACCGGCCTCGGTGATCAAGCCATAGGCAAGGATCCGGCCTCAAGTCCTCCAGAATGGCCCAACGTGATTTTAACTCGCCCCTCGATCGGGGAATCAAAAGCCCTCAAGGCACATATACTATTGGGTGCTCTCTTGCGCATACAGACGAGTGTGAGGAATTTCAAGAGTTATATTTTCAAGCTAAATCAAGTACGCACGATAATAATTCCAAGAAATTGAAGTTTTCCTAAAGGTTCTGCAGCCTCTCATGGAGAAATACAGGCGTCCCCGTATCGTTCCACGAGACTCTACTATATCGGCTCATGACTTATAAGGCCTAGTAACCTAGGCTTTGATACCAACTTGTCACGACCCCAAACCCGGTCGTGATGGCGCCCAACACTAATGCTAGGTGAGCCCGACCATTTATTCTCTCAAACCGAGCACAAAGCTCAAAACCAATTAATTAACTACTCAAATAAATTATTAATACTAATAGTTGAAATACTCAAACAAACAGTACGAAATACTGACATAAACTGTAACTCCCAAAGACCTGGGGTCATGAGTCTAGAGCCTCTAAAACAAACTAGATAACAATATATGGATGAAAATACACAAGTTTGGGATTGTATACAAATAAAATTGAAATAGGAAGAGTAGTGAGGTCCTGCGAACGTCAAGCAACTACCTCAACAACTCTGATAAGCTCTGGAGACAAAGACTGCCCAGCTAAGCCTCCGGTGCACCTAAATCTGCACACAAGGTATAGGGAGTAGGGGTGAGTATTACCAACTCAGTGAGTAATAAGCATATAAAATGTCTGAAGATAAGAAATCCACGAAATGCCACAAAGTAAAGCTAAAACTAACAGTCCGACACCTTACTTAGAACCAATAGCAAAACAACTTCAAATGTAACAGTCAAGTATAATGCAATGATGCAATGCAATTCACAAGAGCCCGCTTCGGCGTACAGCCCAATCCATTTAATATCGATGGTGCTCACTGGGGGTGTGTACAGACTCCGAAGGGGCTCCTACAGCCCAAGAGCAATATCATCATATCATTACTGCAGCGTGCAGCCCGATCCATACTCAGTCCACAGTATGCATATGAGTCACGTAACATATTCAATTAATTTCCCAGTTTCCAATTTTTTAAGAAGAATATACTTTAGATATTTAACTTTAGGAAAAGTGACTTATCATTTCATAACAGTGATTAAACACAGTATTGAGATCAATTATTATACAAAACATGCTATCACAATGATATTCATCCTCTGAGGATGCTACAGATTGGCACAAGGCCTTAAACATGGCAATACGCCCAAATATATTCAATACAGGGTGTGTATCAGTCGCCAATATAGAAAAATTCTTGTTCGAGATGTACCAAGTCACAATCCCTAGTCATAAACAATTCTGCATCTGCCATAGGGTGCGAGTCACGCCCTAATATAGCGTCATAATAGGTTAAACTGGGGTTTCGGACCCTCAGGCCATCATCTAGCCGTAGACTGGTCCGAAATGTCTTTTCCTTTTGTATCGACCTCCTCGTGCGCCGAATCTAGTCAAAATCACAATGAATACATAAATATGGATTAAAGAAACATAACCCAATCAAAAATACTCGAAAAGTACTAAAATTCACGAAGTTGATAAAACCCGAGCCCCGGGCCCACTTCTCGAAAAATTCCGAAAATCACACCAACGGATTCCTCGTCTCGCCACGAGTCCGTACACATAAAGTTTACCGAAAATGGAGCTCACATGGCCTTTCAAATCCTAAAAATTCGTTTTCAAAAACCAAGCCCTAGTTCTTCACAATTTCTACCCACTTTCATGAATTTGAGTGGTTATTCTTCCATAAAATGAGATTTTCTAAGTCAAGAGACTTACCTCCAATCAATACCCATTAAAAACCCTCTTCAAATCAGTCAAAAAGCTCTTTTGGCGGAGTACAAATGGTGAAAAAATGATGCGAGTCGTGGACCAAATGGTTTTAAAACATTCTGTCCAACTATTATAGCGACCCCTATGTGATCGCATCACTACCCCTGCGATCACATAGGCCAAAAATCCAGGCCCTCAAAATCCTCTTACGCGATCGCAGGGCAGGCCATGCGATCGCAGAGCACTGCCTTCCCCTACTACACGATCGCATGAATTCCCACGCGACCACACTACCCAATCTCCTCAAGCCTATGTGACCGCAGACCCATTTACGCGATCGCATAGACCAAATCTTCACTCCCTCAGAACCTTCTATGCGATCGCAGACATACCTACGTGATCGCATAGAGCAAAATTTCTCTGCAATTTTCTGCTGCATTTCTCCAACTCAAAAATCCCCGTTAGCCATGCGAAATCACCCGGAGGCCCTCGGGACCTCAACCAAAAGCACCAACATTCTCCAAAATATCATAAAACTTGTTTCAATCATCAAAGCACGTCAAAAAAACACAAACTTATCAAATTACCACGGATTCAAGCCTAAGTTAAACTAAAACTTCCGAATCTTGCATTTGACCAAAAACCCGACCAAACAATATCTGAATGACCTAAAAATTTGCAGACATATCAAAAATCACCTAACGAAGCTACTGAAACTCTCGGAATTCCATTTCGACCCTCGGATCCAAATCTCACCTACCAACCGGAATTCGCCAAAATTCAACTTTAGCCAATTCAAGCCTTGTTCTACACCGGACATCCAAATTGAATTTTGAATTCACTCCTAAGTCACAAATCATCCCTCAAAGCTACCCAAACCACCGGAACTCACATCCGAGCCCTCTAACTACATAATGAACTTCCGGTTGACTTTTCCAAAACAAGCTTCATTCAAACAGGCTAAGTGCTATATTTCCAACTAAAACCAATCCAATTCTACCCGATCAACTCAAATACTGATATTAATCATTGAAGGACATTATTGTACCAATTATGTTCCTGGACATTTACGGACCCGAAACAATTGTAAAAATTAAAGGGGCCAATCATAGCAGATCGTAACATACATGAAGTTCAATAATGGAAAAAGATAATGGAGACATATGTAGAGATAACAGGGGGTGTTTAGTGATCTTTATTCATGATGATAGGTTGATCTGCCTCTCCGTGAAGAGGTTCAGATCTTTACAATCATGTTTTCCGGGATCTACTATTACCCTATTTTGTTGAAGGTGATTCTCACTCTGCTTTGTACTCTATATTTCTTAGAGCCCCCATGGGGAGAGAGTGGAACCACTTTTTCTGATAATTGCTTCGGTATTTATAGGTCTTAACTGAGATAGTTGACTTTCCTTGGGGATCGAGTCCGTGTCGTGAAAATGTTGTGGGCGTACCCACGGGGCGTCATCCCCGCAAAGAGAGCTTTCGGCGGCTATAGGCGGCCGCTTGTGGTCGAGGGCGGCCTTATCGCTTATGGCGTCTACGCCATATGGGGGCGGCCTCGATGTTTTGTTGCCTTTATTTGGGCCAAGGGAGGTGATCGACATGTTGTTTATAGGTTGATCTTTAAGAGGTCGAGTTATAGCTTATACAGATAGTCCCTCAGCTTATCGTGGTTACGTCGAGACGGACCGGGATGAGTGGATATGACAGCTTGGCATCGTTTCCTTTCGATTGAGGGTACGACGACCTCCTAGGGCGCCTTGTCGTTAGACGGGGATTTCCGAAAGCGCCCTCACCTTATGGGAGCTCGGCCGATTTGGCGCCACAGGGAATACTTGTAATGACGGCTCGTGTTCCGGCGCGCACCCACCGATTTCGATCGTGGGAGCGACGGTTTTGATGAAAGTTGAACCGTTTCTGACGGTTGAGATTCGCATTAAATGGCGCCTGTCAGTTTCCCGAGGTTTCGATTTGATTTTTCTTTATAGAAGGCCTGATATGTCAGACATTTCTCTGTTCTTTGCTTTGTTTATCGTTTTCCTCTCTAGCAAGCTCTCAAGAAACCTTGCTTTTTTGTGGCACAGTTGCTCCCCGTTCTTATTCTCACTTCCCAGTTCTTCTTCCAATCCTACCGGTGACCCAAGAAAAATGGCTGGTCTCCCTTCTCGTGATGGTCTTGCAGCGGTGCTACCCTCAAAGTCCCCGGTGATCGAGGGTTTGTCCCCCATGCTCCCGGCGGTAGACCGGGATGATGTTGAAAGGATGCCCTCAGTTGACGATATACTCCCTAGGGCGGGGAGATTGGCGGTGGATTTCACCGTGGATGGTGGTACTGAGTCTGTTGACGATGACCCGTTGATGGGGGAGGTGAGCAAGGCCCAGCTGCGTGCGCAGGGACTCATTCCTCCCCATGCTGACATTATATTAGCCCGGCCTCGGGAAAGGGTGCACACCGACCGTCCGGGGTTCTGTGTGTTCTATTCTTTCCTGCTCAGGTTGGGGTTCAGGATGCCCTCCCCAATTTACTGGTCGATTTCTGCTAATATTACGGCGTCTGTCCGGGGCATCTTACCCCGTCTGTAAATAAGCTTATGGCCATGATGCTCAAGCTCCCGGAGTTGGCCGGCAAGTTGGTTACTCTCCAGCACGTTTTTGCTCTTTTCGCTCCCCAGCGGACTCCGGGGAGCATGATTCAGATGGTCTCGTGGGGGTGGCAATCATTAGTGACGGCCTTGGACGACGAGGTGGAGCCTCGCCCATATGAACAGTTTTTCTACGTCCGGACTAGTCACTTGGTTGTGTCTTCTTCGGGCTTTCCAGAGGCCTGGAACCATAGCCGTGAGTCTTCCTGTTACCCCCCCCCCCCATGTTTTTTTTAATTGTACTTTGTTCTTGATTTTTGACTGACGGTCATTTTTTTGGTCGTTTCCACAACTGACAGGTCGCCCCCGTCTCTATTCACCGGCCTGCGCGGGTGGTTAGAAGCTGTCCTTCCACATACCAAAGGAATTCGCTCGTGAGCGTCATTCTCAAGGAGACACGGCAATAGTCTGGTCGTAGGTGAGTTATTTCTTTGTCAACGGAGCGTACCCATCCTTTGGCCGTAGCCATAATTCAGTGCTGATTTATCTTTCATTCTTGCAGAGCGGGTAACCCGCGGCAAGCCCCTCTTCCTGTATTCCGGCGACATGGGGCGATTGCCAGGTTCTTTACCCTTGCGGCCGCTTGAGCTCCCAGGGTCGTATCTGTTGATTCCGTAGCCGCCCCTTCGCCCGCTCGCCCAAGGCTTGAGGGCGGGAGCATGTAGGGGGTTGTGCGCTCCCGAGAGCCGTCGCCTTCTCGGGATGAAGAGGAGAGGCCCCTGATCAGACGGCGAACCCTTCCGCCCCCTTACTGCTCCGGTGGTGCAGCCGGCTACCGAGGAGGAGGTAGCCGTGATTCCTCCGCCGCCTTACGAGGCGAGGGAGATCGTGGAGTTAGTGCGGACCCCAATGGGCGCGCCGGATGAGTTGGGGGCTCGAGAGGAGCGGTAAGGAAGTGTCGCCCCTACTGCCCAGTCGGTCACTCATAGGTTCGAGGCGGGCGAGCCTTCAAGGGTGGTTGTAGACCTTGGTGATTCTAGTACCCCGTCGACAGGGGCGGCGGCGGCAGGAGGGGGATCTCCGTCCGGATCTGACTTGGATTCTGACGACGTTCGCATGTTCCGTGACGGAATTATGCGAGCGACCGTACATCCAGACGGGAGGCCGCGGGTGATAGAGATTCCCGCCGATGAAAACTTATTGCTGAGGGATGCTTCCCTAGTGCCGCTGTTGGGCCCGTTGTGTTCTTCTGTGGAGAACCAATCGCTGAGGGAGGTGGCGGACGTTAGTTTAATGAATGAGGTAGCAACGTTGGGTGTGAAGGTATGCGTTCCGAACTGGTTGTTTTCTCGTAAAGTCCTTTCGTTTCCTTCACGTTTCCGTTCATGACTCTCTTGCCTTTATATGTGTTTTGTTTCATAGGCTTTTTTACTGCAGGTAGAGTGTTTGCGTCGGACCAATGTCCGAGTCGGGGTTCTTCTTCGGGTTCTTGAGAGGTGCCGCCATTTGCGGCTAAAATGCAGGGAGCTTGAGGAGCGCCTGAGGGTTGACCCGCGCAACCAGGAGTTGGTCGGGGAGCTAGCGCGGGCGGAGCTACAAAGGGATCAGGCGCTCGGCCGTATTGAAGCCCTGGAGGAGCGGCTGCGTCAGGAAAATGATGAGCTAGAGGCCGTGAGAAGGGCGTCCTTAGAGAGCGAGCGCCAGTGTTTGGCCAAGGTGACGGCCGTTACCTCGGAGTGGAGCGGGAAGGTTGCCGCTGCGGAGGGGGAGTCGGCCGACTTGAGGCGTAGGCTGGTCGAGACCACTGCCAGAGTGACTGATCTTGAAGGAATTATCCAGGCCCATGACTCTCAGTTATTGGCGATAAGGACCGCCGCCGCCTCCAGGGAGAACAGCCTCGAGGAGCGGATCCGGGCGTTGAAGGGTAATGCTCAGGAGGCCGCGAGGCAAATAGCGCTTCTTGAGCAGAAGAACCGGCGTGTTCAGGAGCAATACGTGAGTTTGGGTAGTTCTCGTGAAGCTTGGGTCTTTGCCGAAGCGCAGCGAGACATATACAAGCATTTGTTTAAAGCCGGCCTGATCACCGAAGGGGCCTTTGAGCAGGCGCGTCAGAAAGCGCGGGAAGCTCGCGAGGAATGCTGTTTTGATGCTGCAATGCCCGACAGTGATGATGTCCTTGGAGGAATCGGGGCTGGAGCTAATTACGTTGGAGGTACAGAGCTGGTGGCAGTGTTGCCGGGGCCGAGACGGATGGTGATGGTGCCCATGCAGGTGGAGCAGAGGACGTAGAGGCGGTGGTCGGTGATGATGGAATCGGGGCGGACGGCGTTGCCGGCAACCCCAGTTGATTGATGACTAGTCGATTTTTTTTCTTTTTTTCTCTTTGTTGTCGTGTGTGGCCATTTTTTATTTGTTTTATTGTTTGTTGTTAGTGTTGGACGATTGTTGCTTCAGGGCGGACGGGCATTGCTCGTGTCCGTCTATTTTAAATTGGAATGGGGGAGGATTCCTCCCCCTCTATTTTTTTTTACCTTTCCGCTCATTCTTTGCTTGCTATGTCGGCGCGATTACTGGTTGTCGCGGGTCGAGGGCTTTTGGCCTGAGTTTCACTTCGACCATCGTCGATTCTTTACTAGCGAAGGCTTGCAGCCTGAGTTCCAGTTCAATCGTGATTGAACTTTGATTGGTTTTGGCGTCGAGGGCTCGTAACACGAACCTTAACTTCATCTATTGTTGAATTTATTTTGGCGAAGGCACATGGCCTGAGTCCCAGTTCAATCGTAATTGAACTTCGATTGATTTTGGCATTGAGGGCTCGTGGCCCGAACTTTAACTTCAACTATTGTTGAATTTATTTTGGCGAAGGCACATGGCCTGAGTCCTAGTTCAATCGTAATTGAACTTCGATTGATTTTGGCGTTGAGGGCTCGTGGCCCGAACTTTAACTTCAACTATTGTTGAATTCATTTTGGCGAAGGCACATGGCCTGAGTCCTAGTTCAATCGTAATTGAACTTCGATTGATTTTGGCGTTGAGGGCTCGTGGCCCGAACTTTAACTTCAACTATTGTTGAATTTATTTTGGCGAGGGCTCATGGCCTGAGTCCTAGTTCAATCGTAATTGAACTTCGATTAATTTTGGAGTTGAGGGCTCGTGGCCCGAACTTTAACTTCAACAATTGTTGAATTTCTTTTTGGCTAAGGCACATGGCCTGATTCCTAGTTCAATCGTAATTGAACTTCGATTGATTTTGGCGTTGAGGGCTCGTGGCCCGAACTTTAACTTCAACTATTGTTGAATTTATTTTGGCGAAGGCTCATGGCCTGAGTCCTAGTTCAATCGTAATTGAACTTCGATTGATTTTGGCGTTGAGGGCTCGTGGCCCGAACTTTAACTTCAACTATTGTTGAATTCATTTTGGCGAAGGTACATGGCCTGAGTCCCAGTTAAATCGTAATTGAACTTCGATTGATTTTGGCGTTGAGGGCTCGTGGCCCGAACTTTAACTTCAACAATTGTTGAATTCATTTTAGCGAAGGCACATGGCCTGAGTCCCAGTTCAATCGTAATTGAACTTCGATCGATTTTGGCGTCGAGGGCTCGTAGCCCAAACTTTAACTTCAACTATTGTTGAATTTATTTTGGCGAAGTCTCATGGCCTGAGTCCCAGTTCAATCGTAATTGAACTTTGATTGATTTTGGCGTCGAGGGCTCGTAGCCCGAACTTTAACTTCAACTATTGTTGAATTTATTTTGGCGAAGGCTCATGGCCTGAGTCCCAGTTCAATCGTAATTGAACTTCGATTGATTTTGGCGTTGAGGGCTCGTGGACCGAACTTTAACTTCAACTATTGTTGAATTCATTTTGGCGAAGGCACATTGTCTGAGTCCAAGTTCAATCGTAATTGAACTTCGATTGATTTTGGCGTTGAGGGCTCGTGGCCCGAACTTTAACTTCAACTATTGTTGATTTTATTTTGGTGAAGGCTCATGGCCTGAGTCCTAGTTCAATCGTAATTGAACTTCGATTGATTTTGGCGTCGAGGGCTCGTTACTCGAACTTTAACTTCAACTATTGTTGAATTCATTTTGGCGAAGGCACATGGCCTGAGTCCCAGTTCAATCGTAATTGAACTTCGATTGATTTTGGCGTTGAGGGCTCGTGGACCGAACTTTAACTTCAACTATTGTTGAATTTATTTTGGCGAAGGCACATGGCCTGAGTCCTAGTGCAATCGTAATTGAACTTCGATTGATTTTGGTGTTGAGGGCTCGTGGCCCGAACTTTAACTTCAACTATTGTTGAATTCATTTTGGCGAAGGCACATGGCCTGAGTCCCAGTTCAATCGTAATTGAACTTCGATTGATTTTCTAGCCCTTCGTTCGTTGTTTTCCCTTTGTTTCTTGCTTCAAGAAAAGCTACGCGGTCTTGCTATGAAGTCCCCACAGACGGCGCCAAATTGTTGGACCAATTATGTTCCTGGACATTTACGGACCCGAAACAATTGTAAAAATTAAAGGGGCCAATCATAGGAGATCGTAACATACATGAAGTTCAATAATGGAAAAAGATAATGGAGACATATGTAGAGATAACAGGGGGTGTTTAGTGATCTTTATTCATGATGATGGTTTGATCTGCCTCTCTGTGAAGAGGTTCAGATCTTTACAATCATGTTTTCCGGGATCTACTGTTACCCTGTTTTGTTGAAGGTGATTCTCACTCTGCTTTGTACTCTATATTTCTTAGAGCCCCCATGGGGAGAGAGTGGAACCCCTTTTTCTGATAATTGCTTCGGTATTTATAGGTCTTAACTGAGATAGTTGACTTTCCTTGGGGAGCAAGTCCGTGTCGTGAAAATGTTGTGGGCGTACCCACGGGGCGTCGTCCCCGCAAAGAGAGCTTTAGGCAGCCATGGGCGGCCGCTTGTGGTCGAGGGCGGCCTTATCGCTTATGGCGTCTACGCCAGATGGGGGCGGCCTCGATGTTTTGTTGGCTTTATTTGGGCCAAGGGAGGTGATCGACATATTGTTTATAGGTTGATCTTTAAGAGGTCGAGTTATAGCTTATACAGACATAATATGGGAAAAACGGGGCGATAACTCACGTGACGACGGGCTGGATCGTAACAATTCCCCGTTCCACACCATGTGAAGAACACTACTTTCTCGTATTCTGTATCTCTTTCCACCCGTCTCCCTGGATATGATACAATCTAACTCACAGAAATAAGTACTCCCAATAGATTAGACCTTAAGAGCCCCATCTTCAGACTTGGGTTGAAATCTGGATTTTGATGGGATTAATCTTCGGAATCAGTTTAATGACAGCTTGATGACATTTGATGTGCAGGAACTACAAGTAAATCGGTAAGGCAGCTGATGTAAAACTAATGGGCTCCCCAACAGGGATGATCTAAAGAAAATATGTGGTGGTAACTTTCTTGAATGTATGTTATTCCTCGTTTATGAACAGGTCAAATGGTTGAACAAACAATCGAGCAAATTGTGGCCATTTATTGCTAAAGCGGGAAAGGCTATTATAAGAGAAACTGTTGAACCTCTTTTAGAAACTTATTGACCTCCTGGAATTACTCCATTGAAGTTTAGCAAATTATCATCGGGAACTTTGGACCTAAAATAGAAAGTATTCGTGTTCACAGCTTTATACAAGGTCAAAGCACTATCGATATTGACCCTGGATAGGGTACCCCACACCCTAGTGGTCAATGAAGTCGGTACAAAGCTTGGGGATTAACGTTCAAATCTTATCATAGATAACAAAAAACTAGGTGTTTTTCCCATCTACCTAAGCGTTGATAGGTAGAGTTACCTGGTATCTACGATAGTGATGGGTAATAGGTATCTGGTTGAATAGTCCATGTGCGCCAAGCTGGGACACCTCCTGTTATCCGAAAAAAAGGACATTGACCTCTGATGGGGTAGTGATCTGAATATTGTCTTAGGTATTGAAGCTGCAATGGCTGCTTCTGTACCCATTCAGTTCTAAAATCTTCACCTTTATTATTTTTGTTGTCATGTTTCAACTAGCTGGGAAATTCCTTGCTTCTTTGCTATTATTATAGCTTACTTTCTAAGCAAAAGAGCAGAACTGATAATATTTTGAGGGCTGTTGTTGGAAGTTTAAGAGCTCTTTTTGGACTTTCAGATATGATTGATGACACTGTCAATACACCAGTGATAAATATTGCTAGAATGGCCCGGCCAAAATTGTTATTCCCATTGACAGCATGTCTATCGACAATAGCGATTTAGAACTTAAGCCACAAGGAAGCACATAGTAACTGTAGCAAAGGCTAATGGATTAAAGAACCATGAAATGTTAGGAAAATCTAATCTATTTGTGGTTGTATACATTCATCCACTTTTCATTGAGAAGAACCTAAATCCCGTTTAGAATCAGAAGTTTGAGTTAATTGCAGAACAAAAAGAAACCCAATCTCTCATCTTTGAGGTCTTCATAATGACAATGGGCAAGACAAGCGAATGGGTGTTGCTAAGTTATCTTGAATGGGTATCCTTATTCAAGATCTGTTAGCGTAAGGTTAAATATCTCAAATTAGTGGAGTATTACTTTATTTTACATAGTAACTGTATTTGTATGTAATTTCTCAAGTAAGACACTTGAATAAAGACTAGAAAGAATCACTCGCCCTAGGCAAAATCTGGCTAATATTAAGTAGTTTTGGAAGCTTTCATCTTTCTCTTATGAATCTTCTGTTTTAATGGCTTAATATGGATATTTTGCAAGTGAGTCAAGTATCCTTGAGAAGTCATTAAACCCTGGATTAGAGAGCATAGGGTTCGAGTGCCTGATTATAACGTCATCAGGGCAATTGCTGTGGTTCTACAAGTGTCCTTGCACTTACTAGTGGACGACCCAGTAACATAAACATCAAAGGATTTTGAGAACCTTTAGGAGCACTGTGCATATGTCAATGATGGCGGAATTCTTCCAGCTGGGCGAGCAGGATCAACAGTGATGGATCTTACCAAGTTGGGGAGTACAAGATTCTAAGACCTGGGAGGTAAGCTTCCAATATCTTGGGTGGGAACTAGGAATGGCAAATGGTGTGGGGCGGGGCGGGCATAATTTTTTTAAAAATAATTAACGCGGGGCGGTGCGGGTCGCGGGTGCGGGTTATTAAAAACCTTCTGCAGCGTGGGGAACAATCTGTATGAGGATAAATCAGATAAATGATACGACACGGCTACGCGTACACGTGGTCGGCCCCGATGAAACGAATGAGGAGGGCGCCCCCTTATGGGGACGGCAACATCCGCGGACGTCCTCGTTTACGGCCGCGTGACAAAAAGGACGCGGCCCCGACTTTGAGACACCAAATTGGCGGATCTATCTAGAAGGGCGTCCCCAGTCCCCCAGCCTATACTTTAATTACGTTTGTAATAACCGGACGTTAATGTAATAGTTGGGCGAGAGGACCTTCTCACTATATAAGGGAGGGCCTCGCCCATTTGTAGGGGGATCTAATTTTGATAATAAGACATCTCTCTCTATATATATATCTACATTGTTCTTCTCTCTATTACTAACATTACTACTGCTCACTTGTTCTACATTCTACATTAAATTTTACCATCTCCATATACGAATCACCCATCCACATTGGCCCGACGATCGATCTTCGATTTATATTATCATTGATTCCGATTATCCCATCATTTATACTGATTGATTA
The DNA here is from genome assembly GCA_032618575.1 of Nicotiana noctiflora. Lineage (NCBI taxonomy): Eukaryota > Viridiplantae > Streptophyta > Magnoliopsida > Solanales > Solanaceae > Nicotiana > Nicotiana noctiflora. The sequence goes on from JASVEL010009384.1 coordinate 70,333, forward strand.
GTTCAAAGATACTTAACATCTTTTGAGCAAACAATTTGGCGCCGTCTGTGGGGATTTCGAGAATCAAACTCATAGTATATATTCACGAAGATCCGATCAAACAAAAACCTTTCAAAGATGGCTAAAAGTAACACACGACCCACGATCATGGCTGAAGTTACCGCAAACCTCCTGAGTGCAATGAATGAGGCTGGGGGAAGCACAGCCATCAACGCTACTTCCTCTACCGCGCCTGAAGTTGAAACCTCCCCCACACCCCTGGGAAGGGATTCCGATCCAAAAGAGGCACCTCCAGCAGTCAGGAGGCTACTAGAGGAATGGCTAGCTAGCACACTAAGTAGCCTGGTGGAAAAGCCGCCGCAAGGCTGCGAGAATGCCGCTCCGGCCAGCAGCAATACCACCGCAACAGACAAACAGAAGGAAACACGGACCAACAGCCGGCCCGTCGAGACCCAAGCACACGATGACACGCTGGCTACCATCCTGAGGAAAATGAAGGAAATGGAGGGCGAAAACCAGGCCCTCCGCGACCAGATGAAAGAGCACCAAGACAGGGTTAATAAGATTCCCGGGGCGCCTAAACTACTTGTGAGCACATGATTTTTGCACCAGGCAAATAATTCCAAAATTAAAATAAATATGTTTTTGGGTGCAATTACTTGCTTTGTTTGAAATTAGCTATACTTTGTGTGTTTGAATAAGTAGAAATTAGAAAAATCAAAAAAAATTAGGCTAGGTGATTAATTTATTTAATTTGATTAGTTTTGAGAAGAAAAAATAGTTTTAAGTAGTTAAAATTAAGGAAAAATAGTAGAAAATTGCCAAAAAATACTAAATAATTAGAGTAAGTAGGAAATTAGGTTTTATAATTTTCCGTAAAAGAAAAAGAAACAAAATATAAATGAAAATACATAAAAAATAATTAAAACGTCAAAAATACAAAAATAGAGGGTATAATAAGACTGGGCCAAATTTGATTCAAATGGCTGGCCCAGTCCCTTAGCCCAAAGGTCAGGCCTGGTCCATGAAAGAGATAGCAATCTCAGCCGTTCATCAGGATAGATCCAACGGCTGAGAAAATGGGCGGAGTTATTTAATTAATTGAGATAGGAGACTCAATCTTAGTCGTTCATCTAGGTTCAATCCAACGGCCCAAATAATTAGCTAGTTGGTTTTAAATTAATTAAGATAAGAGTGATCTCAATCGTCCATTCAGATGATCTGATGGTCGAGACATTCGGTCTCTTTAGTAACCGAACGACGGCGTTTTAGTAACGTTTGTTCCTGGCCGTTGATCTTTATCCATTGGACGGCCAAGATCACCTTAGCTTGATCGCCTATATAAGGCATTGGTCTGAGACGGCCCGGCCATTTTTAGAAACCCCTAACCCTAGCCGCCCCTTCACTCCTCTCTTATCTCCCATCTCTTTATCTTCAACCTCAAGAAAACCTAGACGGCCAATGGCGGCCACCACCCCCACGGTGGTCGCCGGCCTTTCTAACTTCCCCCTCATCTTTTCTCTTCTTCTTTTCTTTCTTCTTCTATCAAAAGCTCCAAAAACAGACACCTTTCTTCAGAACTCCGGTCACCGGAACCACACCGGTGACCATCCAAACAACGAGAACCGCCCTCAAACCAATGCCAATCGCTTCCCCTTTTTCTGATCTATTCAACCATGCCACCCATGACCCTCGAATCTCCTTGGAACTTGTCGAATATCCAAAAGAAGGTCGCCGGAAACCTAACTCCGGCGACTCAAAATCAAACCCTTCTTCAAGACTTTGTCTTTTACACTCCCAAACACCCCCTACAACTCAAACTTCAAAAAAAGGTTTCGCCTTTAGGCCTAAAAGAAAAACCAGAAAAGAAAAATGAAAAAAAATAGAACAAAGAAAAAGAAACAAAGGAAAAGGTGTGAGAGTCTGAAAAGAATAAAGAAAAGAAAAGAGAGGGATTAGGAAGCTCAGGGGACAGGCCCTGCAAGCTAAGTGCCCTGTCCTTTATCTGCTCTCTCTGTCTGATTCTGTTTTTATTTTTGCATGCTTCTATGTGATTTTTCTTATTCTTATTTTTGCATGTTAGTTTAGGATTTTCTTGCTGATCTTATGTTTCTTTTTCTTTCCTGTTCTCCTTCTCTCGTTTCACATCTTATATCCCGCATGTTCTAGTCTATATCTCTGTTTTCTCTAAGTTTCGAAATCATATGACTATATCTGTTAGTATTAAGGTTTTTGAACTTCTCCATCTCTTTCTGTTTTGTTTCGATTATGTGCTTTAAAAGATATGTCTTTTCTTATTTATCTTCTTGGTTGGTAGTTTTTAGGTTCAAAAGCATGACTTTGATTTTTCACATGTTTAGTTGTTTAGTCGTTTGCTGTATCTATCTTGCTTGTCTGCTTCTCTGTTGGACTCTTGTTCTGATATCTTTCTTATGTCTCTGTCTTTGTCCTCTGTTAGTATTAGGCCTCTTCTTCTTGATTGATATTAGATAACTTTTTTTTAGTCTGAATGATTCTTCTTCTCTGCTTAATCTCATGTTTAGTTTCAAGGCTAGGGTTAGTTGTTAGTCCTATGCTTTCCCTGCCCTATTTGTTTAGCATGATTCTAGGGTTAGAGCTTGAAAATAAATCCTAATTGCCATGCCTATGTTAGTCTGAGCCAAGTTGACTATTTATGAAAGCACGTGCTTATGTGTGTAGTTGTGCCATGAACTTTAAAGGTTTTGAAGTTTTTTCAAACTATCATATGACTGAAATTGGTAATAATTAGGTCCGAATTGACATGAATTCATACTGCATCACATACAATCTGATGAAATGAGTTAGTTGACTAAAATTCAACCATATCTGTTGTTTTCTCTGAGTTTGAGTTGATTAATGCATGTTTCTTGGATCATATGTGCTTCTGTATGCAATTCATGTTAAGAATGCTTAAGTCTTGCTAGTTTCTGTTTCTTATGAATGTCTGATTAATCATTTGAACTTTAGGAGGATTGGTTATAGCTGTTAGCATTAGGCCCATGAAAATAGCTAGTTTTTAAATAGGTTAAAACCGAAAATGAACAAAATAGGCTATAAGTTTAATAATTAGCCTAAGAGTGGTCAACCTTGCAAAAGGTTGACCAACTCTATAAGGTCCAAACACACCATCCCACTCTCAAAGGAGGCTGGTTGTGCAAAAATGGTCAAGCCTGCAAATGCAGACTTGCCTAGGCTCTCTTTTGAGCCCTGGACATTAAGTGGCCAAACCTGCGAAGGTTCTTGGCCCAACAGTTTAGCAAATGGGTTTAATTACTCAGGCTAAGTCTCAACTTGAGACTGGCCATTAGTTTAATAGGTCACTTGAGCAGGCTAGTCCTGCATTTAAGTTTAATTGACCTGAAAATCACAAAAGTAGGTTATTAAGCAATAATTGGCCTAAGAGTGGCCAACCTTGCAAAAGGTTGACCAATTCTATAAGGCCCTAACACACAATCCACCTTAAAAGGGGGCTGGTTGTGCAAAGTGGCTAAGTCTGCAAATGCAGACTTGCCCAGGCTCTATATTGAGGCCTGAACATTAAAAGGGCCAAATCTGCAAATGTTTTGGGCCTAATTGTTCAGTAATTATCCAAGTCTCAACTTGAGACTGGATAGATTTTTAAGAGTTAATAAAGCAGGCTAGTCTTGCAATTAGTTTTAAAATTGAAATAAAATTGGTCCTAATTAACTGGAACTGAGTAAAATAGGCCAAATTTGAAATAGTTCTTTAAAGTAGAACTGGCCAGCCCTTAAATACCAATGCAAGGGCTGGCTATTGGTTAAATAAGTCCCAAAGAAGCTGAAACTTGACCTAGGTAGGTCGGGTAAATCAGCAGTGCCCTCAGGGGCACAATTGGAAACCAATTTGGTAAAACTGTGAATAGGTTGAAACATAAGAGGGTGAGGGAGTCATTTGTACCTCCGATTTCTGCAATTTTGCAGAGATTTAAGGGTATAATGGTCTCCCTAAAAAGGGAAATCAGTAAAAATCCATAACCCTTAGGGATACATTGGTAAAAACCCACAAAAAGGAATCTTTAGAACCTTCCAGCACATGCTGGAAGGGTTTCTGCTAACTGAAATGGGGACTTTAGTGTATATTTCATAAATTTTAGAGGGGGAGAAGTGGGATTAATCCCATAACTTTCTCCCCAAGTTTCAGCCCTTGGCCTAGCTATAAATACACCTTAAAAAGGGGCTGAAAGGGGGTTCGATTTTGGAATCTGAAATTCATTTTGAGTCTGGTTTTGGAATACAAAGTTTCAGAATAAAATAGCATAAAACAGTAGTGTTTTCTGGGATTTTTCGAGTTAAAGATATATTGCGTTCAATCTGGTTCATTGATTTTCTTTGCTGGGTCATCTGCCTGGGTTATTATTTGCTTGCCGTTGCTGTGTTGCTTTGTTCATCTAGCATCAAAGTCTATACTGTTGCATTGCTATTTGGATCTATCGCTGATTACTTGCTTTCATCTCCCTAGAACTCATTGGCTTTCTTTCCATTTGATCCAGGTATTCTCTTATCCGAGAACGAGCTGTAAAGATTTGATTGAATGAAATGAAGACCTGAGATTTAGAATACATTTGATATTGTATTTTTTTTAGTTGTTATTCCTTGTTTCAATCTTAGATCTATAGCAGTAGTATAGAATGTAATAGTATAAAAACAAATACAAAAACAATGTAATAGCAGTAGTATAATAGTAGTAGCAAGTAGCACCTCATTTAGTTAATTAGGTAAAATCTCTAAAATGAAGCTAAAGGACCATCACATAAGTTAATAGTAACAAGCTCACTTAGTTAATATGTTTTGTTAATCAATATCAGAGTTTGAATAAGTCTAAAAGGAAACAAACAGATGAGTAGTGAAGTTAGTTTAGATAATATCAAATAGGTTTGGCTCTTACTAAACAACAGTAGTTAATCATATCAAGTGAATCAGCCTCTAGATATCAGCAAGCACAAAAGAGAAAGGAAGCAGTAATTCATTTGAGACTAGATCTGTAACATCGATTGAGTCCGAAATCGTAGTATAGCAATGTATGTATAGATAATCATTTAGCTTTAGATAATCCGGTTATTGTCAATAAGCGATCGGGTTGTTTAAACACTGCATCACATAGATGAATCGTGTCTTTGACTGAGTAATTTCAATACTGATATAGGTTATCAACAGAAAACAAAGAAATGGGATTAGTTCATTCATTTATACATTAATTAGTTGTGATCTTGGATTAATATTGATATTCTTGTACAGCTATTTTCCCTTTTGGATTAATAAAAGAGTGATTTAATTTAATTCCAGTATGTTTGATTTACTATGAGTGTATTGTCTTGCTTTCTTTATTACTGCCTCAATCCGATTTTGGGCCTGACAATTAATATGGGCCTAGACCATGTCCACGTAACTATTGGGCTAGCGTTGAATTGCCCAAAGCAGGCCTAGTTCTTTAAGGACCTGGACCCCTATTAAAACCCATTCTGGAAATCCAGGCCCCAATAAACAATAGAAATCATATGGGCCTGGAATACCTATTGATAAAATACGAATAAGGAAAAAACAATATAGAAAACATAGTACACACTTCTTAGGATTGAACCTTAATAAATAATTGGGATGAGCCTCGCATAACATTGAACAAGCGGGGCCCCCATTTAGTAATGGTTTAATACAATTAGACTCGGGAAGACTATTAGCTAATTCCATAGTCTTACCCAAAAAAATCGAAAGTCGATAGACTATTTTAGGGCACGATTTTAATATACCTTTCATTGAACGAGTGTGCACTTGGTGCGACTCAAATCCAAATCTCGGCAAAGCTGAAATACACCGAAAGTCATAGGCGTACTGGTTGCGGTATGACTCGAGGCGTGTTTTCGCGATGCCGCAAATTCCCTAAAAAATAATACTTAATGTAAAAAGCACTATATGTTGTTAAAATCTGTGATTAAGTCAAACAAGAGTCGGGAACGACAATTGAGCGACCGTGCTAAAACCACGGAACCCGGGAATGCCTAACACCTTCTCCCGGGTTAACAGAGTTCCTTATCCGGATTTTTGCTTCGCAGACATTTTTATGAGTCAAATTCCTCGGATTCGGGATTAACCGGTGACTTGGGACACCATTATCTTTCCCAAGTGGCGACTCTGATTAATCTCAATAAAATCCCGAACCGATTGTCTTTTAATTGGAAAAACTCCTTCCCTTACATTATTTTATCCGTTTCGGATATTTGAGCATTGGGGTATACCCTACGAGTGTATTTCTCCGTCCGAAAGACCACGGGCAAAGGCCTCAGGGACTTCCTCGCTAGATTCAACAGGGTAAGAATGAACCTGCCAAATGTGTCGGAAGGAATGGCGGTGTCAGCCTTCTAGAACGGGCTCAACAGGGACGGCTCCCGAGCCACCAAGAAACTGCTGAGCCAGCTCATGAAGTACCCTCCCACCACTTGGGACGAGATCCACAACACCTACTGCGCCGAGGTGCGGCAAACGAGGAGGATCTCAACGGGCCGACCCGGCAACTAGCTGCCGTACACCCGGACGCCAGGAGGGATCGACGACATGAGGGACGCCGGGAACTCCCCCTACGCCCCAGCAGAGAACGACATCAACCTTACGCAAGATCTTCACTTCCGCCCCCGCGACACACGGATGCGGTGCACCGTCACGTCGCCCCACTCACAAACGACCGAGGTACGCCCCCTTTACTCTCATCACATAACTTTTGTGTTTCACCCTCAGAAGTGGTGTACGCACTGGAGAAGCTCGGCACCGAGGTGCAGTGGCCCCAAAAGATGAAGTCAGACCCAGCCACGAAGAAATGCAACGTTCTGTGCGAGTTCCATCAGGAACGAGGACACCGGACCGAGGACTGCATTGGCCTATGGAAGGAAGTCGTCAGGATGCTCAATCAGGGATACCTGAAAGAACTACTCAGCGACAAAGGGAAAGCTAATTTCGGCCGCGGACGGGAGCACTCCCGGGGACCTCCAAAGCCGCCTTCCCCGAAGCGTACGGTAAACATGATCGTCGAGGAAGCGGATGACGCCGCCGTCAACCACGTCAAACTCACCAACACACATAGATTGAAGAGAAATATCTCCCACGAATGGTATGATGACCTCGAAAGAAGTATCAGCTCCGATAAGTCTGACGCCGACGGTTTGTTTTTCCCTCACTATGATGCTTTGGTTATTACCCTGCGTATCATTGATACCGATGTCAGGAGAGTCATGATCGATGACGGGAGCGGTGCCTGCATCATTCACCCAAGAGTCCTCACTCAGATGGGACTCGAGGACAAAATCACTCCCAGGTGCATAAATCTAACCGGTTTTAACAATGCAGTGGAGCGCACGTCAGGAGAGGTGACCCTGCATGTCCTTGCGGGAGATGTCACCCTAGAAACAACCTTTCATGTGATGAACCAGGAGACAGCCTACAATGTCATCATCGGACGCCCGTGGATACACGCCATGCGAGCGGTCCCATCAAACCTGTACCAGGTGATCTAATTTCCTACCCCATGGGGAATATTCAGCACCAAAGGGGAGCCGCGAACAGTGCATGAATGCTATAAAATAACCCAGGATTGCGCTCACACAAAACAACCGAGCAAGGCAAGCGCGGAAGCATAGCAATCAACCATGTCGGGGACTCAAGCAGACCCGACGACCGACGCCATAAGAGACTCAAACATCGTAGAAGCTTGCAATGCTACGGCCAAGGAGCTCGACCCAGTTCAGCTGGACCAGAACGACCCTGAAAAGAAAGCCTACATCGGTCACGTGCTCGCAAACCCAGGTAAGTACCATGAATTTCTGACTAAACATGCAGACACGTTTGCTTTGTCCCATGCAGACATGCCAGGGATCTCACTGGATATCGCCACACACCGGCTCAACATGGACCCATTACACCCACCGGTAAACAAGGCCGAAGAAAGTTCAACGCCGCCATTAACGAGGCGGTCCGTGAGGAGATAGACAAACTACTGGCCAACGGTTCTGTTAGAGAATCGAAATACCCGCAATGGATTGCCAACATGGTTATGGTTAAGAAGAAAAACGGAAAGTGGAGGATGTGCGTGGACTTCACCGACCTAAACAAGGGCTGCCCCAAGGACTCCTTCCCCTTGCCCCACATCGACCAGTTGATCGATGCTACAGCAGGGCATGAACTCCTAAGTTGACAGGCCGAATAGCCGCCATATCCCGTTTCATCTCCCGGTCGTCAGACATATGCCACAAGTTCTTTAATGTGCTGAGGAAGGATAACGGTTTCCACGGGAACGATGAATGCGTCAAGGCCCTCCAAGAACTGAAAGCGTACCTAACATCCCCGCCACTGCTGGCAAAGGCGGAACCGAACGAGCCACTACTTATATATATGGCCGTCTCCGAGGTGGCAGTCAGCACAGTGCTCGTCCGCGAGCAATAAGGTACGCAATCACCCATCTATTACATCAGCAAAACACTAGTGGACGCTGAAACTCGGTACCCACACCTTGAGAAGCTGGCGCTGGCTTTGGTCACGGCTTCCCAAAATCTGAGACCTTACTTCCAATGCCACCCCATCCGGGTAGTGACCACCTTCCCTCTAAGAAGTATCCTACATAAGCCTGAGCTGTCGGGCCATCTCGCCATATGAGCCATAGAGCTCAGCGAGCACGACATCACTTATGTCCCCAGAACCGCCATAAAATCACAGGTCCTCGCCGACTTCATAGCCCACTTCAGCACCGGCCTCTCGCCTAAGGCCGAGAAGGAGGCCTTGCAAACGACCCCTAACATGAACCCCTGGATACTCCACACCGATGGGGCCGCGAATGCCTCGGGATCAGGACTGGGACTCGTCCTCGAGGTCCCCACAAGCGAGGTTATTCGCCAGTCCATATGATGCCCCGAGATGACTAACAACGAAGCAGAATACGAAGTCGTTATTGCAGGTATAAAGCTAGCCATTAGATACGGAGCTCGCCGACTGGTCTTACACTGCGACTCACAACTTGTGATAAATCAAGTCACCAGAGCCTACCAGATCAAGGAACAGAGGTTACAAAAATATCAGGCCGAAGTTTGTAGACTGATGGCCCGATTCGACGAATGTCGCTTCAAGCAAGTATGTAGGGTACATAATGCCGAAGCCGACGAATTGGCCAAATTAGCCGCAGCGGCCACGAATCTGAGCAAAGAAAGCACTGTCACCCTCATGCATTCCGCCATCGATCGCAGCGAGGTATTCTCTCTACACCTAACATGGGACTGGCGCAACCAGTTCCTTTCATACTTGCAGGAAGGGCAGCTACCGCACGACAAAAAAGAAGCTAGAAAGCTTCGCACGCAAGCCGCCAGATACTGCCGGATGAACGGCGACCTCTACAAAAGAACTTTTGGAGGACCCTTGGCCAAATGCCTGTGGCCCAAACAGACAACTCTGGTACTGGAAGAAGCCCATGAGGGTCATTGTGGCGCCCATACAGGAAATAGGGCACTCGTGTGGTGCCTGATACGGGTCGGTTATTACTGGCCCACAATGAAAAAAGATGCAGCAGACTACGTCCGGCGATGCGAGAAGTGCAAAAAGTTCGCCCCTATGATACACCAGCCGGGAGAACCTCTCCACTCAGTTACTTCCCCATGGCCATTCATTAAATGAGGAATGTATATAGTCGTACTGCTGCCTCCCGGACGAGGAAAGGTACGTTTTTTGTTAGTTTTAACTGACTATTTTTCTAAGTGGGTAGAAGCAGGCGCCTACGCCCAAATCCGCGAACAAGAAGTCATAGCCTTTATCTGGAAGAACATCATCTGTCGCTTCGGCATTCCCAAGGAAATAACATGCGACAATGGACGTCAGTTCATAGGACAAAAGACAACCGACTTTTTCGACAAATGGCACATCAAAAGGATACTCTCAATGCCATATCATCCAGCCATCAACGGCCAAACAGAATCGTCCAACAGAACTATATTAAATATTCTGAAGAAGAAACTTGAGTACGCCAAGGGACTGTGGCCCGAGCTGCTACCGGAAGTGTTGTGGGCACACAGAACCACTCCCAAGTCCTCCACGGGAGAAACCCCCTACTCATTGGTCTATGGGACCGACGCTGTCATACCAATCGAAGTCGTCGAACCAAGTCTCAGATATTCACACATGAGCGGAGACGAGAACGACACAAGCTGGCTACAAGACCTGGACGAGACCAAAGAAAGGAGAGAAATGGCCCACATCAGGTTGGTGGCGCAAAAACAGCAGATCGAGATGTACTATAACAAGAGGACAAAAATCCGCCCACTCAAGACGGGCGATTATGTACTAAAAGCCAAGACACTGGCATCGAAGTATGCCAACGAAGGAAAACTGGGAACCAATTGGGATGGACCCTACAAAATCATCGCAGCAGTAGATAAAGGTGCTTTCAAACTAGAGACCATGTGTGAGCATGTGATTTTTACCCTATATATGAGTTATTCCCATAAAATTCAAAATAAACAAGTTTTCCTTATTTTTTACAATTTTGCGTATTAATTAGTTGCATGAAAATTCATATAAAAAATACAAAAAATATGCATTTGCATTTAGGAATTTAATTTCACATTTTTTAGTATCAATTTGTTTTAAAACAAAATGTAAAGAAAATAACAAAAATGGTCCATCTTGCATTTTATAGTTTAAATATGTTTTAGTTTGCATTTTTACTAATGGATAGGAAATAGATTTTAGTGTCAAGCATTTTAATAAAATTAGAAAAAATAACTAAAAAAAAATTACAAAGTAAATAAAATAAGTGGGCTATCTTAGTAAGAGACTTTAATTGGGCCATTTTTACTTAATTTTGCCTAGGCCAAACACCCAAAGCCCATCAATTATCCCATACCCTTCCCATTAAAACCTAGACTTAGACCTATAAAAACCAAAACCTATACACAATTGGGGAGACACACAAGGCTAGCAGCTATCATAAAAAAAAGCTCCCAGCCGTCACCCCTAATATCATCTTCATCTACACGCCCAAAACAAATAAAAAAAGGGGGCGGACAAAAATCTAGGAAATTTTCCGAAGGAGTGAGTAGAAATTTTTAGGATTCTTAAATTTTCTTAGTTGGAATCTGCTTCTTTCTTCAAAAACATACAAAAAAAAAGGGGGCATCATGGTTTGAGTTCATTTTTTAGCAGAGTTTACTTCATATCTTCATAAGAAGGAAATAATGAATAAAAAATCAAAAACGTTCCTTTTTCAATTTTTTGTTGATTCTAGGTTCTCAAAAAATGGGTTTGGATTGAGTTGATTTTCGGTTCTTGGAGCTGCGGGTTTGCCGTTGGTTTTCTGCCGATTTGGTCGCTGATATGGCGAGCTTCATCCGTATATTTGCTTTGATCTTTGTTATTTAAAGACCATCGAAGATTCAGTTCTTCCTTCTCCTTAGTGTTATTGTTTAGTTATTTGTGAATGTAAGTAAAAACAGAAATTGTTTGAATAAATTGTGTGTTTGCTTCATATACTATCGTCCCTGTTGTTTGGATTAGAACATCATTTTCGATCTATGTATTATTGGCTCAAGAAGGACTGTGGTGATACCGGAGTGAATCCGGATCCTTTTGGTTGTTGTTTGTTCCGCTATTGAGCTGTGATTATTGATAATTTTTTTTTAACCAAATTTGTAATTTCCTACTGTAGGAGGGAACCCGTATGAATACATATAAAAATTATAGTTATGTTAGGATTGACCTTTAATAAAAGTGAGATGAGCCTCGTTAGAAAATCAAATACACGGGGCCCTCAATTAATTGTTATATAAATTTTAGATTTGGAAGGACCGTTTAGTAAATTTTACGGTCTTTCCCGAAGTTAACAAAGACGATAGACTCTTTAGGCACGATTTGTAAATAAAATTACTTTCTTAAAATACGGGTGCGCATTTATGTGACCCAAATCCTACTCTCGGCAAAACTGAAATACATTAAAGTCACAGGCGTACTGGTTGCGGTGTGGCTCGAAATGTGTTTTCGTGACGTCGCAATTCTTCTAAAATTAAAAGGCGGAACATTAAAAGCACCTAATTAAAATATATAAAGAAGTCAGATAAAAGCAAAAAATTGCAGTTGAGCGACCGTGCTAAAACCACGGAATCCGGGAGTGCCTAACACCTTCTCCCGGGTTAACAGAATTCCTTATCCAGGTTTCTAGTTTCGCATACTGTATTACAGAGTCATAAATTTCCTCGGTTCGGGATTAAACCGGTGACTTGGGACACCAATATTTTCCCAAGTGGCGACTCTGAAAAATTAAATAAATTGATCCCCTTCCGACTGTCCTTTAAGTGGAAAAACTCCTTCCCTGATTATTAGTATATCCCTTCTCGGGATGTAGTATTAAACAGTGGCACATTACGTATTTACGTATGCGCCGGAAAAAAGGAGGTGTGACAGCTCTGGCGACTCTGCTGGGGACTAATAACCCAGAACTTCGGTTCAGGGTTTAAGAATTCGAGCTCAGTTAAATTGCTGTTTTTGCTTATATCCGATTTCATTATATATTTTGATTAATGTGCTACATGTTTACCGCTTTGATATTGCGTGAACTGTATATATAAAACTGTACCGAAAACCCTTCTCTTCTTACCCCCGGGGATGTGCTTACTGGTTGAGACTCCCCTTTCCGTTAGTGTCAATACCAAAAATAAGAAAAAAGAGGCCGGATAAGTTACAAAGCCGATTGACTCCGCGGGTCACCGGTCGTAGCCCCCTCCTCGATCCGAGTTGTCCGCTCGGGTACACGGTCTAGTACCGATGAAACTTCAGGATATTGAACCTAGATTTAGGACGTTTATTTGCATCATATCTGACTTAGGGGACTCAACACAGGGGTTGGGTCCGTCTAGGACAGGTGACCCGCTAATCAAAGACCGAGCATGTTATATGTTGCATTTATTTGTTCTAGATTATTATTGGCTAAATTCCTGAAAAACAAAAAGAGAGAAAATTTTAGAATAGAAAATATCGAAATGTCGACGAAATGCTGTCGATTGCTTGACAAAAAAAATTTTGAAAAATAGGTAGAACAATTTTGTTGAAATTATTGGTCAAATAATATGACCGAACTACGCAGGTTTGATTCTCACCGTTAGGTGGGATACGTAGGCAACCCTCATCGGGTCCAACCACCCCTTTAAAAAAAATGTGTGTTTAATTTTGTCAATAAAATCAAAGTGATGCCGTTTTTGAAAATAGCCGAATGTTACGAAAGGACGCCGGAAGGCTGTTTTTGCAAGAATGGGCACTTTGAGACTTTTCTTTTTTTTTCTTTTTGAATAATGGCCTTGAAATATTCCTTATGGAAATGTTGAAAGGCCACCCCTTTTAAAAAAAAATCAAAAGAAATGTGTGTTTAATTTTGTCAATAAAATCAAAGTGACGTCGTTTTTGCAAATAGCCGAATGTTCCTAAAGGACGCCGGAAGTTTATTTTTTGCAAAAAATAGCCACTTTGAATCATTTTTAGTAATTTGCGGGCATAGCCTTAAAATATTCCTTG